>VUQG01024759.1:17213-49905 GCA_015106755.1 Etia nguti | reverse complement strand
CCCCAACAAAACAACCCCCCCCCCCCCCTCAGGCCCTGCAGCTCTAACTAATGGACTCCTGATTTAATCATGGCTTTCCTCCCTAACAGTGCCCCTTCATATCAACCACATAGTGTAAATCCACCCAGGGATAAATCTCATTTCAGATGAATGAGCTGAGAAATCTTTGAGTGAAAGCAAATCATCAAAGTGGCTGAATTTCCAACCACCAGCAATAGTTCACTGAAAATCCATGTCTCCTCTGCTCACACTGTATAACCTTACATGAACCATTTTTAACTTGCTGGGATAGTGTGACAGGACACAGGCAGACACTGTAGCTGTGCTCATTACAGAGGAGCTTCTAGCCAAACGTACTCTGTTCCAAACCACTGTGGTTCCTGTAATCTAGGAGGCAATGAATTATCAGGTGTAAACCATGGAAAATGGATATTAGACCTCCAGTCACAAGAGCTGCGAACTTACCGTGTCTGTTTAAGAAGAGGATTTGTATTATCGTCCTAAGTATTAACACTTGTGTTTTGTTGATCTTGGGTTTTCTTCCGTATACTTTGGTACCCAACAGACGCCATACTCGCATGTGCAAAAACAAAGGAAAGCTATAAATCAGTCGCTATTATTTTTTAAATATACATTTTTTTAACCCTCAAAATGTTTGAAACTATTCAAGTGATCTTCTCCCCCTTTGCTACAAACTTGGTTTGCACGTTGGATAAAGGCATAGCTTGTTTGGGGTTTTTTCGCTCCCTTTATTGTAATCCCAGTGTTAATTGCTAAATGCAGATATATTTCATCTGGCAGTTATATCTATTTGTTTAATAAAAATGTATTAACGCCACAGAGTATTAAAAACATCAATGCAATTTCCAGGTCTGAACAGTGAAGCGAATGCAGAGTGAACCAGGATAAGCCAGTTCCTTAAACCTGCACTTATTTCTCACAGCCAGCATCGGGGGAAATCCTGTGCTTGCAAAAAAGTAGTCTGATTGTATAAAAGTCATTGGGAAAATGGAGCCCAGTTTTCTTTATTTATGACCCCAGTAAAGACTTTCCTGATGAGTTTGTTTCACAGTTAATGAATACAAGGTGAAGTTCATTTAGTAAATTATGGTTCCCATTGGATTCAGAAATAACAAAGCTGAGTATGCTTTACAACAGGCCTACATTGTAATTTGCAAGTCGCAACCTAATAAGAGTGCAGTCCACACTGAAGTTGTCATTCAGATCAACCCCATACTCTTAAGAAACCCTCAACTCGGGGCTTCTTAACGGGACCTCACTGTTGATGTTGGTACCTAAAGAGGAAGCCAATCTCAAAAGCCAGGACCTCTTGTCCTGTATGAGTTTATGAGTAGGAAGGATAGTCACATTTGACTGGAAAGTGGAAGATCCACAATTGTTATCATTTGGAGGCTGCTATTATCTTGTTTCTCCTTCTCCTCTTCACCTCACAACCATGAGAAAATGCTAAAATGACCACACATTAACACATCAAATAGTTCAATATTCAATTATTTTATAGATTACATTTTGCTATGCAATGACAGAGCCAAAAACATATCTCCATATGTTAATTTTAACCCCCAAACAACCCTGACTCCTAAATGTGCCCTGTGATATCAAATGCAAAAACATGAGTGGCAGATCCTTGTAAGTTCTGCAAGATCAAAACATGTTTCAGCAACTTGGGTCAAGATTTGCCCTTCCTTGTTACTCACTCTATAAACCACACATTTTGAAGATGAACTAATTTGTTTGGACATTATAACATTTACTCATTTTTCCTGCATCCAACAGAAACTGGATGTTCTCTTACCTTCAAATGTATTCCAGACGTTGACATGCACTGTTGTCACACAATGAAAAAACATAATGTCGTCAAGCAGCTTTATCTCATTCGTTTATATCTAGGTTGTGATGTTCTTTTAATTTTTCTTCTTTTGCTGCAGGGAACTCTACAGACTGACTCATCAAAGTCAAGTAAATATATTCCAGGAAATGTATACAGTGAGAGTTTGTCTTCTTTTTATACTCATTATTGGTTACTATGGTTCATTTGAAAGTCCGCAGATGACAGACACTTTCAGACAGTCAACAAGGTCCAGACTCAGCCGATCCAGCCACTAAACACGGAATATACTCATTAGAGGGTAACCTGAGGTAAGGTCCCTGACCTACACTTAACAAGTGTCTGACTGTTTAAGTTGGAAAGTAAACATCTTAATATATTACTTGTGATTATTTAAAGTCCAAAACCTGCTTTGGTCAAATATATAACTGGCTTCACTTACAATCCCACAGTAATTTCACTTACTATGCACCTAACAGATACTAAAAAATAAGTTCAGCACTATTTGTAATAAATAGTCATTAGTAAAAGGAAGAATAAAATCCTTCTTTTACATTTTTGTAGGTCTCAAATCATTTGATGGGCAGAGTGGAAAAAGTATACATTGGATGTTATGTACAAGCTCCAAGTGACTCTTCATTGTGTCACATAAACAGAAGCCTCCTCCATAGTGCAGTGATGCTCTGCAGGGCTGCACAAACTCCAAATATGGAACCAAAATTATTGGGAAGTGACCAAATTTTTTCAAAGCTCACTGTTTTATTTTATTTAAGGGGGGTGTTTATAATGATGCCTCATTCAGCAGCAAGTACAGGCTAATATAGCCACCCGCCCCATCTTAATCCAGCTGAGGGGAAAAAATGCAGAGTTTGGCTTATGAACAAACGTTGACTCATGTAGTTTCATAACCGATTGTTCACTTTCCTCTTGGACTCACCATGTTCCTCTCTCGCTCTCTGTGAAGGTTCAAGTCAGCAGTAGTTCTTTTCAAACATCAAAACACCACCTAATTAAAAAAAAAAACCCTTTGAAACACTCACTTACACTTTAGTGATAGTAAAAAAAATGAACTAAAAAAAAGAAAACTTATGTTAGTTTTTTTCCAATTTCAAAGCTCACTTTCTTATAAGAGGCGAACAAACTCATTGTGTACCATTGTTAAATCCACACTTAGAGAGACACAGTACAAAGATTGTATATAGTAGTAGAAGAAGTAGTTGCTATGATGTCACCCACAGTTTCAAAAGACTGTAGTTTTTTAACACTTTGCATAATGTGAAAGGACAGTTCTTACCCACTTTAAAGCCTGGGTATAGAGACCATTCATTAATTTATTATTTATTCATGTATTTTTTTTTTTTTTTTTTTTGGCACTCGGAGGTTCCAGCTTGCTAGGGACCAACACACAGAGGCACAATAATTCATTAAGGTGATAACGCACTGTCACTAACTACAAGATAAATCATTTTTAAGCCCACTGGGGTTGCAAACAAACACTAATGACCTTTTCATGATGAATCTTGCTAATATAATATTGGCAGACCTGTTGATGGAGTTCAATTTATGGTGTGTCTCTATGCCAATAAGTAAGACACAGATCTATCTGATTGGATTCAAAGCAGGACTTTGTACTAAGTGTGTAAATGAAATGGTGACTATAGTCAAAACAAACAAGGTTACTAATAATAGGTTTATCAGTCTCTGCCTCTTAGTGTTTCTGCTTCGACACAAACACCTCTGTCTCTCTGCATATTTAGCTGTTACACTTTTTATTCTCTCGAGAGCTGTTTTTAGATGTTCGTGGAAGTTGGTCAGCAGACTCCACCTGGTCCCTTTGTGGACAGAGGATAGCAGTCCATTAATCCAGTGTCCTCTCCACCCACAGTACACAGAAGCCAGTCAACAGTTTTTCACCAGGGGATTTTTACATCATACTCTGGAGCTATGAATTTTAAATTTCCCATAAATTCACACAAAGACCACTTCAGGTCATGCTGCCCAAGTTAAACTGCAAAGTTTTAAAATATTATTGTGCAATGACTTACAAAAAGCAATCCACCCAGACTCCACAGAGAAATAGAAAAACATGAGATCTGCACACTACAAATCTCATGTGAACAAAAACAGAATAAAAAGTTCAGCCAGTCGGCTGCACAAACTGCCAAAAAGAATGTACTGTACTAATATCCGTGAATTTACAGGATTTCCAGCTTCACACCCATTGGTTCAAGCCTCTATGTAGTTTCATTTTTTCATCACTTCTTACAATTGTGCTTCTTTTCCCATTCTCCTCTTTTCTGTTGGTATTAGTGTTTCATGAGTTGAAACATTCCAGAATGCTGTGGAGATCTGAGGTCAGCGGTAAAGCTCCCAGCAGGATTCAGACATGGATAGCAGTGCTGCTACCTTTGGTGAAAATTAGGGACTGACCGCTCACTGTAGGTTTCCCCAGCCTTTTAACATTGCATTGGCATTTACATTACTGATGAACAATGGGCTGTGAGGTCAGTTTCGTGATTATTAATATGCAAATTGTCATGACCATTGATCAACAACCACTGATCAAAGCCCATTAATCAATGAACAATGAACATTGATCAATGACCATGAATACCATTCACAGAGAGTTAGGGAATGGCTGCAACCACAGCATTGTAAGATGGTGAAAGATGTACTATTAGGCCAACTCCTCGATTCAGAGATGGTCTTTCTCTTTTCACATAAATGGCCTCCTTGACTCATCTGGACAGTTGATTCTGTCCAGATGCACAGAAACAACTTTTTAGGATTTCCTTACCTTGATGATTCAGCATGCATCATGAAACTCAAGGACTTAAATATAAACTTGAAAATAAGAAAATCTAAACTGAGAAAATAACCATAAAGAAACCAACCAGAGAATCTGTTACATAAAGAGAACACAAAATTCAAAAAGAACTCAAAACAAAACCTGGCAAAACCCAGGGTCCATGACACCTATATTGTCACAACATTTTGAAAACTACAAAAGACAGATTATTAAAAATCGGATGACTCAAATGGAAGACTCCAAAAAAAAAGAGGTAAAAGTTCAACAAGGTGGCAAAAGAGTTCAACAAGGGAAACATCACCAAAGGAAACAGGCAGGTTCAAAATCCAGAGTCCAGCAGCAAGCTGGAACATTCAGTTAGAAGAAAAAACTTCTGGACTGGTTAACATGTGGCATAAAGATGCTCTAAGAGGGGATGAAAAAGGTCTAATCCCAATACAGCCTGTAACCGTGTTTGCTTCATTAGTGCATTAGTGTAACACTGCACCAGCTGCAGTGTTGACTCTACACTGAGTTACATTTGTCACAGAGTGTGAGGGTGTATGGTATGGATTGGAATTGGGCCACAGACTATAAACACACAGACGGATGGCAATTAGGCACATGTGCAACACATTAGAATAGGAGAAAGCAATCTTCCTGGTGGGAAACACAGGAGGACAAAAACTGGAGGATATCAGAAACCAGAGGAGTGGGGCGGTGTTGGGTAATAATAGAAGTAAAGGAAAAGAACCATAATTTACGATGGAAATAGTGTCTGACTCCATGATTTCAGAGCAAAGCAGACAGAAACAGATATAGCTGATTATTTTAACTTCACAGGTGCAGCTGACATGTGTCAAGCAGACTTTTAAAAAAAGATTTAAATACAGCATTGTGCTACAGTTCTGAGACTAAAACAAAATATCCCAAAATACAAAATTGGCAGCCTTGCCAGCTGAAGATCTTAAAAACAGCATCGTTCTTATAAGTAATATATATGTAGCAATCTCATATCATCACATCATGATGCTGCCTCACATAACTGTTCAGTGACTTCATAACTGGCTCCTGTATAATGTGAAACTACTTATGACAGGTTGAAACTAGTTAATGATATGATCATTAACTATGGATGTACTACTGAAGTTAATGACTGCTGATTACATGAGAGAAGATGAACCTGTATCATATAAAAATATGCAATCTTCTTCTTCCTTCCAATGGCAAAACTATTTGCAGGTAGAGTTTGCTGCTTTGACAACCTCAGGCATACAGTGTCAACATGAGCAGAAACTGAAAGCATCTGCACTTTTAGGCTAAAGTGTCTAATACAGGATTGGACCACTTAGTGCAACAGATATGGATTGATACATCTGTTGTGAATTGCTAGCGCAGCCTTTTAGGTTGTCAGCACTTCCATATAATTTTTAAAGCAAGTGGCAATACTGTTTCTCAAGAGGGATCTGTGAGACATCTAATGGGTTTCCAAGTAATAACTTGGATATCCAGCAAATGTAGGCCAGGAAACAAACTATATTTCCTTACTGGTTTTACTGGCAAAGTCTAAACGTTTATTCAACTGTTTCAAAAAAAAAAAAATCCAACTCATTTAGATTCCAGATGTTTTAATAAAATCAACCAGGGCAAGTAAAAACAAAGGTAGCTCACAACTGGCTGCACAGCTCATTTCCTCTTCTAGCATGTCATTTTAAGGGTTAGGCATAGCCTGTATTTCAAGTTAATGGATATGTACAACATGAAGACTCAAACACTGAAAGCCAGTGCTCTGAGATGGGCCTAAGTTCAAAGGAAAAGAGATTTAGTCCAGCCAGACTTGCTAATGGTACACAGATGCAGATTAGTCAACTGTTCAACAGTCTGCTGAATGTCATAGCCAAGGTTTTCCAGCACTAGTTCTTTAGAACTATATTGGAACTATTTGGTATTTATTTCAACCTTTCCCTGTAAGAGGGCTACAGATGTGGTGGAGGAAACACACTTGGAGGCAGGAATTCTCTTTATTTACAAATGCTGATAACAAGGAAGCTCAGGTATACAAAAACACAAAAGCATAACAAAGAAATTCTACTTACCACAAGTCTCTTCTCACAAATACACAAGTGTGGTTGTGATGCTTAAAGACTATTTGAAAAAATAAAAACAAAATGATAAACTCCGCTCTGTGTTAACCAGTTAGTAAGCTCCAAATCCCCCCTATTTTAAAAATGTTTGGACCATGCCACTTCCTGATTGACAGTCTGGACCTTGAAGATGGCAACAACCTTCAAGTATTTTGGTAATGCTAATAATTTTAATAACTTTGCAATAATAAATTATTTTGGATGCGTTAGCCCACTGTTTACTTATATTTATAGTATGATTAGTATGACATCAATTATTATTTAAATGCTTATGAAAATTACAGGAAGTATGTATCCCATTTATTCCAGCTAAGTCTCAAAGCAAACCAATGAAGGATAATAATAATAATACATTTATTTGAACGCGCCTTTCAAGACACCCAAGGACACTTAACAATAGAATAAAACACATAATATCCGTGACAAATGACAACGAAGAAAAATAAGAAAACAAAAACACAAGATAAAATAAACAAACAATAGGTTCACATTGAATATGCAGATTTGAATAAATGGGTTTTGAGTAGGGATTTAAACTGGGGGAGAGAATCAATGTTTCTTATATCTGGGGAGCAGAGCAGCTGAAAGCTCTGCTTCATTTGTTTTTACATGTAATAACACTGTTGGACAAACTGGCTTTTTAAATTAAGCTTGAAACAAAACTGTAACCGTCATAGGAATCTTATGTTCACCATCCATCCATCCATTTAATCACTTATCCAGGGTAGGCTAGTGTACACCATGGACAGACCAGTCCATCACAGCCATAGACTGAATAAAATAAACTTACTTTCTTTCGTAACTATGAAATCTGAATCAGAACTCTGCATTTAAAAACACACGATTTAGGCTGCTTCTTCATGGTATTTGTGGTGTTTGAAATCATTTCCTTTCCTACAGCATGGACACATTTAACATGGTAACATTGACTGCATGTGCTAATTCAATATGAGAAATTATAACAGAGAAATTGTTGAATGACAGAAAGTTGGCACCAGTCAAGTCACTCTTCATAAAACTTTGGCTTTCCTTTGTTCTCAGTATTATGGCTTAGTTCTTTTCTTTTTGCTCTTTTCTTTTAAATTTTCCTTTCTTCTTCTTCTTCTTCCATTTATTACCAAATGACAATTTTATTTACACACACACTTGACTCATTTGTTTTGCTTCTGTTTTTAGGCAAAATTCCATGAATCATTTTATTTCATAACTAAATTTAACCTGCAATGTGTTAGGAGGAAAAAACAGCCGTTAAATATCCAATAATTTAATCTAATATTAGGAAGCAATAGCTACACTTTTACACAATAACTATATACTTCAGCAAAGCATTGCAGACTACTGTAAATTGAGAATACTATAATGTATTTTTTATTTTATAAATAAATTGAAATTAGATTTTAAGTGACACTAATAGGACTTATCGAAGGTTTTATATACATTTTAACAAAAAAGCACATTATGGGCTGAGGGACCTGTGTGGTTGTACTGTAGCTAAACAAATATGCTTACCTCCTGTCAAAACAGCCAGAAAAAGGCAAGGTTATCTCATGCTGGGTTAAAAATGTGCAACTGAAGCTTCCTTTGAAATGCTGCCAAATGATACAAAGTACTCATAAAAAACATCCATAAGCCTCCTTAATGTCAAAGTAGCCAAAATGAGGTTAAATCAGACACTGCTAGTACTCCTGATTTGTACCCCTGAAGACCCTACATTTATAGTAAAAAAAACTGGCTGTGATTTTAGACAACTTTAAAAGCTCTTTTGTTTTTATAAGGTTGAATCTTTTAAAGACTTGCAGGTAGTCATGCATGCTTTTCACTTCATGTAGACTCGACTCATGAAAGTTTGATAGGTTACTCTTTTAATAATTTTAGCCTACAACCAGATGCTTCTTGTGGTTACCTAACAGGGGGATCATGCTTTTTAGGTTGCCGCCATAGAGTTTGAAGCATGAAGCAATTTACTGCTTTTTATCAGATGAGCCAAAATATTGTTCACTTTTAAATCAATCCTTTAGACCTGCTGTTTCCAGCAGACGTTTGGTCCAGCTTGAGTTGAGACTTATTATTTTTTTTATCCTGCTATGAGTAAGCAATAACTTACTTATTATTTATTATTTATGCCCATTGTTTGAGAGAGTCTGATGTTTTTTCTGTGAGTGTGTGTTTGTGTTTTTAGATAGCCTTTTTTTTCCCGAGAGTTACTGCTCGGCACTGCTGTAGTTTTGAAATAAGGTCTTGAAGTACACTTTGACTTGACTTGATCACATACACGGTGAAAGGTCAAACAGAGGCCAGCCTCAGGTGCTGGTGACTCTCAAACACTTCAGATATGTTATATATCCTCATTAGTGAATCAAGATGATCAAGAAATGCCAAATTTCATATTTAACAGTGTCTAAACTATTATCCATTATAATATTTATGACTGACATCTGCTCTCAGTATGTGCAAAATGTGAAAAATCCACACTCTTGCCCAGATCTTGTAAAAAATACTTAGCTTACATATTATTGATTCCAGATGATTCAAAGTCTGGATTCTCATTCACTCTTTAATCAAAAGGCTGTAATATATTAAGAAAAACTCACATTTCTGTTTCAGTACTATATTTTTCTTGACCTATGGGAGAAAGTATGTCTGAAATTGAATTTTAGTTCACTTTTTTCATTTATTGCTTTTACAGTAATTCCTTCTGATGTCCAACAGATGCAAATTAAGCTCAAACTACTTTTTAACCCCATAAAATGTGTGCTGTAGTGCCCTAACATGGATAAAGCTGTGACAGCATGTGGTTATGAAAAGCGGCTGTTTGTGCCAGACATTTGGTTTCGGTTCAGTGTATAAGGACACGGGGCCCTTCAAACATGCACTCATGCGCTGTTAACACTCCATACGTACAAGCAGGAGTTGTGGAGATCTTGCTATTTTACAGCACTTCACAGTTTATTGTGTGAATAAGAAAAACTTACAGAATTCAAGCTGGAGTGTTTCCAATGCAATAAGTGGAAATGACAATATAGGTCACAAAGTCAAGTCGCTCCTCTATGTCAGCTACATTTCATGGCCAGCAGCTCTGTCTCTACCCAGCTCTCCCATGTTTGTGAAATTGTGCTGTAAGGAGTGATGTAATGTGCTTATTTTAATGCCCGTGTATCTAAAAGTAGCGCTATTATTACCCTCCATATTTTTCCATCAAGCTTCAACCTCAGATATTTACTGAAGATATTGTAGATGAAGTCCACCTACACAGAACAAGCTCCACGTTACTAAGTGGAAAATTGCACATGAAAACATCCATCAGAAAAATGTTGTTCAAGCACAGCCAAAAATCAGAGTGCTGGGATTTATGTGCATTTTTGTCTGTATATGTCAATGAATATGTTTGTGTTTATTTGTGCAGTGCGCACGTGTATCTATAAAGCCAGCTCACCTAAAACATATTTATAATCATATTTAGTTGCTTATGACTAAAAGCCTTGTGTGATATTTGGTCTCTCAGTGTTTCATTAACAACAGAGGACTATAAACCATGAATATGTACAAACAGTGAGACATGCAGCAATCACACCAAAACATTAAAACCATTAACAGCTGTTAACTTTAATTTTTAAGCTGGCAATTTGCAAATGAAAGTATGCGTGATCCATGTCATTTCTCCTAATGATTGACATACCATAATCAGCTACAGTATCTTATATGAGCTTTTAAAAACCCTTTTTGGTCCAGTTATTTTTCTATTACTTATTCTTTAGAAATGCAAGAGCTTCTGAAAGAAGATGTGTCCCGGTTGCTGTGTTCCTCAAATGCCACTCCACAGTTTTAGATTTGTCTAAGGGGAACCGACTGAAAGAAAATGTGTGATACCATCATATCAGTTTGAGCCCACGCTGTAAAGATGCTGTGGAAACGAGGCTCGGTGATGAGCCTTTGATCCTCCATAAAGCCTTATGAAAGGGTGGAACAATGACTGACCTCTCCTGGCTCTCATCGCAGCTGTTAGAGGAGAGAAAATAAACAGACTCCTCAGGACAGCCTCTGTAATCAGAAACGGCGTTTGTCTTTCTGTGCAAACCGTAAAGTGTTGATTTAGTTCCCTGCATTTGCAATCCGTTTGTTGGACACAGTGAAAAGCTTGGAAATTCAACTTTTAGAGTGTTATTGACGAATTCTACAATAGGTCTTTTTTACTTTTGCGATTTTTATTTTATTTTAATTTTTTTATTATGGTGCAAATTTAATTTCTACATACAATCAAGTTGGTACAGAAGACAAACTGCACTGCCCAGCAGCATGACTGTTAACCCTTGCAAATCGGCGTGTTGACTAACAGATGTACATCTAAGCCCAAGGCGGAGTGTGACTGCTGCCATGCATCATAAGTAGCTAAAATAAAAGGGTTTGAGGTCAATGTGGCAAGCTGCTTTTTAGAGCCAAGATAGGGGATAATTGCTAATGGTATTGACTTTAGTTCTTGATTTATTTATCTTTTGAAATGAAGTTTATCTTTTGTTTTAACCTCTTTATGAGGGTTTTATTGCTGAGATCGCGTGTTTATAAAGAGGAAAAGTGTTTGTTTTCGGGTTTTACCCTGACAGGATTAATATATGGTCAGAGTGACTCATGAAACAACAGATGGCCCGGAAAGTCTAGGATTGATTTTAAAATAAATAAAATAAATTACTTACAGTGACTTACAGTGCTCTAAATAGCTATTTGTAAAATTATCAATATTTCAGTTTAGTGCTGTATTTTTCTAAGTTTACAACTTTCATACATTGCCCACAGTTAGATGACATGCTTTGCTATAATAAAAATGAATAGAACAAACATTAAGGAATCTCTTTTAAGAGGCAAAAACCTAATGTCAAACCTTTTGCTAGAAAGAAAGGCTCACGTGTTGAAAGACTTCCATCCATACATACTTAGTTGGACCAAGAAACAGGATCGTGTTTTCAAGCCCCTCATTATCGAGTGGCCTATCCAAAAATTGGTGGTTCTTGTTGAAAGGGAATATTAATGAACATGTTAATTTCTGAGATGATCTGACATAAATGATGTAACATTCCAAGTGACAACTGCTCTATGATGGTCTGTACACCTTTATGTTGGTTGAAGTGGTTCATTTCTTGTTGTCTAGAATCATGTATGATTCACTTAGTTTGGTAATCATAGCATGATCGGGAGTGTAATGAACCGCTGGTCTGTTCCATAACTTGTCATTACTGAGTTGTTAGCTGTGCATGCAGCCATGCAGACACGCTCAGATGCATGCCCTGTAACCTGTATAGAGCAGTCTGTCATGCACAGGAATAAGCTGCATAAAGCCTTTGTAAGTTACAATAATGTCTTGATAAAATTCAGTGTTAAGTCTGTTTCTAACGTAAGGTATGCTACTGTGTTTGCACTGTGAGATATCTGTAAACTCTCTTGTTCTATACTTACGTTAAATGCATCCATGTGCTATTTTTCCTTATTTTGTAGTTTTCCCGGTGCTCAATGATGTCCAGAGAATGAGCCTGTGTGTTTTGATGAGGAGAATAAATGGCTGCACCGTTTAAGAGACTCTTCTGTAATTGTTGATGCCAGGGGCTGCTACAGTGAAAACTCAATGCTGCTTTGCAGCCATCTACATTCATCGTGTTCTCTCTTCAAACTGTGAGTAAAGGAGTGTATCATGTCATCCACTGCTCCATCAGTAAAGGACTCAATATAAGGACATTTTAAATACAATGTCATGCATATGTGCATCCTTTAAGCTGTGTGAGCAAATGATCTTCAACCTGGCAGCCTCAAGTAATGCAAGAAAGGAAGAACTGTTCTGTATTTATCACAGTAGCATACAACCTTGTGATGGTGAAGGTGCTATATTCTTGCATCAAAATGCCTAAGACTGAATCTGGGGTTTATGCCATCAGTTGTACTTCTGTAAAAATTTAAATCATAAATTGTCTGATTTGGGATCATCATCAGTATTATTAAGTGTTGAATTATTGGGTGCATTGTTTCCAGTCTGTAAGGTTAAAGGTGCAAATATCTAAGTTCAGTGTTAATAAATTGAAGCTACCACTCAACCCATTTGAGTTCAGATATATACATATAAAGGGCAGGTGCACCAAGCCCAAAAAAAAAAATTTAAATTTAAAAATGTTGTCCTCCGTTGAAGAAACAGACACAGAGACACAACAGTCCAGGTCCAGCTCCAGAGAGGGAAGACTAACAGAAAATGGGCAGGAGATGCATGAACAGGAAGACGACAGGACGAAAAGTCATTTAGCAAGGCTTATGAGTCCTGGAAGGAGTTAGCAAGAGGGATTTGACCGAAACTAAAAGGTTTTTGCTCAACAGAAGACCCTGTTAGAACACAAATGGACATTAAGGCTAAAGAAGCATTAGTTCAACTGTATGAGCCTATCCGCCGTAATCATACATCTACTCCAGATGTTCTCAAGAGAATGGATGCGTGGGTTGCTTTAACAACAGAAATTTGTGATCTTATTAGTAAACGACTGGAAGATATAGATAAGACCTTTAATGACAGGCTCAAGAAGGAGCATGTAAGGATGATAATAAGTAAGGAGGAGTATGGATCTGTTTTTGGAAAAACTGAAATAGAAACAGTTATTTCATAGCATTCAGATTCTCAGGCTCAGATTCAGAGCCACCTCTATGTCTTCTAGCAAACGTGTGGACGCAGAAGCTGACCTTGCAGCTAAACTAGAACAGGCGAAGGCAATGCAACAAATACATGAACAGCAAGCAAAGTTGAGTAGCCTAGCATGAATGGAAAATCAAAGAAGCACAAACGATTGCAGAAATTACAGTAAAGCTAGAGGGAGAGAGAGATAAACTGCAACAGCTGCAAGCAGAAAATGAGGTAAAAGTGGCAGCAGCAAGAGTGAGAGTTTACAACAATTACGATGGATTGGAAGGCCTTAAGGATGAGGCAGATGACAAATCACAGCCTTACAGCCAAATTATTGAATCTCAAAATCCATTGAACCCACAGGCCAAACCATTTCAACTTCAATGTGCACCACCTGAGATTTTGCAAAAGCAGGAGGAGGTCAGCCTAACACAGGAGCTTGCAAACTTGTTTGTCTCCAACCGTCTGCCTGCACCTGAACCCACAGTGTTCATTGGTGACCCTTTAAAGTTTATAGACTGGAAGATATCTTTTATGGCATTGATTGGCCACAAACCCCTCCCTGCAGGAGAAAAATGTTGTACTTGAAAAGTTATCTTGCAGGTGAGGCGCATAAGGCAGTGGAAGAGTTCTTCTATCGGAACTCAGAAGATGTATATTAGGCAGCCTGAGAAATTCTTCATGAGAGTTATGTAAGTTAATTTGTGAAAACCATCTTTGCTTCAGTTGTTTAAAAAAATAAAGAATATGCAAGAGAAGGCGCACATGCACTATATGTAGTCGAAGCCATCCAACCTGCTTGCACATAGAGAGAAATGAGGGAGCCAGTGAAATGTCAAAGTGGTTCACCTTCTGCAGGAAATGAGAAAAAGGAAGTCCACAATGTCATGTCACACACATTGAAAAGATACTCCTCTGCTATATCTGGTATTGTTCCCGTTTTTGTGTCATTGGCAGCAGATCCCCACAGAGAGATCTCACATATGCTCTCATCGACACACAGAGTGATTCAACTTTCATCTTGGGAGATCTGGTCTCTGCACTAAATGTGAAGATTCAGCCAGTACAATTAAAGTTCAATACACTGACATAGACACAGTCATAGCTAGTAAGGTGCTTGTGGGTTGCAAGTTCATGGCTTCAACAGTGAGTTGAATGTTCAACTATTCCAGGTATACACAAGGGATTTCATCCCAGTTGATAAGTCTCACATTCCTACAAAGGATACTACACTTTAGTGGCCACACCTCAGGAAACGACTGTGAAGCGGGATTTTTGATTGGCTACCATTATCCATCAGCACTGGTTCCTCTAGAAGTAATTGCAGGGTCAGAAAATCAGCCATTTGCTCAAAGAACTGTGCTTGGATGGAGCATCATAGGATCGGCAAATCCATATCTCGATAGAAAAGGACATCAGAGCTTTGTAAATAGAGTGGCAATAAAGGAAATCCCATTGCCACCAGTCAATATGTTAAAGGTCCTAGAAATGGACTTCAGCAAAATAACCTATGAAGATAAATGTTTCTCAAGATGATGTTGAATTTGTAAAACGACTCACCAACACAATAACAAAAAGGAAGGATGGACACTATGAGATGCCACTTCCCTTCAAGGGCAACTGTCCACTCATGCTGCCAAACAACAAAAGACTGGCTTTAGCTCATTTGCAACACCTGAAAAGGAAATTAAGGTCCAATAAGCAGTACCATGACCATTACACAGCATTCATGGAGGAAACCATCAGCAAAGCTGTTGCAGATCCAGCCCCCCCCCGCCCATGAGGGAGAGACAGCATGGTACATTCCACATCATGGGGTGTACCATCCTAGGAAACCAGCCAAACTTTGAGTGGTCTTTGACTGTTCAGCCAAGTTTCAGGGCATCTCTCTAAATGACACTGTATTGACTAGTCCTGATCTGATAAACTCTCTAGTAGGAGTTCTCTGCCGCTTTAGAAGGGAAGCAGTGGCCTTTACCTGTGATACTGAAAAAATGTTGCATCAGTTCTATGTCCTACCTAGCATGCGTAACTACCTGAGGTTCCCATGGTGGGAGAGTGGTCAGCTGGAAACAGAACCCCAAGAGTATAGAATGCCGGTTCACCTTATCACTGCTGGTTCCTCTCCTGGGTGTGCCAATTTTGGCCTCAAATATCTTGCACAACAATGCAAGGCAGATTATCCTTCAGCGGCCGCTTTCATTGAAAAGAACTTTTACACTGATGATGGACTAACTAGCATCCCATCAATCACAGAAGCTACAGAGATGATTATTAAAGCACAACAGCTGTGCAAGAGTGGAGGTTTATACTTGCAGAAATTTGACTCGAACAAAGTGGAGGTGCTATCTGGGGTTGCTCCTTCAGAAAAGGCAACCTTAGTCTGGATTCAACAGTGGAAGGTCACGTACTTGGCATTCAGTGGTCAATAGAAAACGATACCTTCAGTTTCAACATAGACAAAAGGGATCAACCCTCAACTTGCCGTGGTATCCTGTCTGCTGTTTCCTCCTTCTACCACTCTCTTGGTCTTGTAGCTCCCTTTACCTTGAGTGATAAATGTGTCCTCCAGGAGTTGTGTTGCACGGACATAGGTTGGGATGATCAAATTCCTGATAACCTACATTCACGTTGGGAGCAGTGGAAAGTTAAAAGAAATAGCAATAACCAGATGCTACCATCCTCCAGACTTTGACAACATAGTGAGGGTGGAACTGAACCACTTTTTGGATGTAATATAAGTTATGGTGCATGTTCCTACCTGAGATACAAGAATGATGAGGACGAAGTACACTGTACACTGCCTTGTGTTAGCCAAAGCAAGAGTTGCACCAACAAAGCTTATGAGCATGCCGAGGCTGGAGCTTTCGGCTGCAGTAATATCCGCAAGGCTGAGTGTCATGTTAAAGACAGCGCTTGAGATGCAGATTGATGAGGAATTCTTGTGGACTGATTCTCAAGTTGTATTCCCCTACATCAGCAATGAGGCACAGAGATTCCATGTGTTTGTCGTAAATTGTGTTCAGCTTGTACGAGAAACCACAGACCCTGCTCAGTGGCACTATGTGGATACTGCAGAAAACCCAGCTGACCATGCCTCGAAAGGTCTTTGTGCAAGGCACATTCTGTTAACAAACTGGTTATCGGGTCCTAAATTTCTATGGAAACCTGAGATACTCCCAACATCAAATTTTTCAGCAGATCTGCTTGTCTGTGACCCTGAAGTTAAATCAGTGAAAACCATTGCCACTCATGTCAATGAGGAAAATTACATCCTGAACCGTCTAAGCCACGTTTCCAGCTGGAATAAAGAGACTAGGTATGAAGTCAGATTGCGTCAACAGCATTGTGACAATAGAGGAATGTTGGAAGACTAGTGAGGTAGTAATCAGTCAGGTTCAGCAACAAGCCTTTCTGCAAGACATAATAACACTTCAGAAGGGCAATACTCTCCCAAGCTCGAGCCCCCTAAGTTGCCTTGATCCCATCTTAGATCAAGGACTACTTTGTGTTTGTGGAAGACTCACAAAGGCAACCCTTAGTCAAGAGCTAAAACATCCAGTTATCCTTCCAAAGGAAAGCCACATTACAAGGCTAATACTGTCTCATTATCATGCAACCATCTGTCATCAAGTTTGCGGTCAAATAAACTCAGAGCAAATAGATTGTGGGTTTTGGGGGGAGCAAAGCAGTTGCCAAATTAATACATAAATGCATACAGTGTCGAAAACTTCGGTGCCCCACCGAGGAGCAATGCATGGCAGAACTCCCAAAGGAATGGATTGAAGCCTCTGATCCTTTCTTGCACTCTGGTATGGATTGCTTTGGACTATTTTCCATTAAGCGAGGCCGCACGGAGTGCAAAAGGTATGGGCTTATCTTTACGTGCCTGTCAGCATGTGCTGTCCATTTCAAGATGCTAGAAGACTTATTAACAGATGCATTCATCAATGCCCTTAAGATGCTTCATCAGTCTAAGAGGAGCTGTTTGCCAACTCCACTGTGACCAAGGCACAAACCTCGTAGGAGCCAAAAATTAGTTCAGAGAGGCTCTCAAGCAGTGTGACATGCAGGCACTGGAAGCTGTCCTGGCAGACAAGCTCCTTCTGCATGTCATGCAGGTGGCGTCTGGGAAAGCCAAATTAGGACCATTTGTAATGTGCTAAATGCTGCTACTGCTCAGTGTGCAGGAAGACTAGATGATGCCTCTCTTAGAACTTTGTTTAATGAAGCCATGGCTATTGTAAATACTGACTGTTGACGGTATCAGTGACCCAAAGGCACTCGAACCTCTTATTCCAAACCATCTTATACTGATGAAATCCAAGGTTGCCTTACCACCAGTTGGTAAATTTGTGAAAGAAGACATGTATCTAGTGAAAAGATGCCGTAGAGTACAATACCTAACTGAGCAGTTCTGGGGTAGGTGGAAAACAGAATATCTCATGAATGCTTCCATAAGACAGAAATGGCACAAAACCCACTGCAATCTGAAAGTGAATGACATTGTTATCATGAAGGAAGATATGTTACCAAGGTGTCAGTGGCAACTGGGATGTATCGCCAAAACTATTGAAGAGGATGATGGTCTTGTATGTCGGGTCAAGGTTCACGTAGGAGACCAAAGTCAGACCAAGAAACTGGACCGTGCTTGTCATTACTGGAGTTGTTGGGAGCTCTGTGCGCAGTAGTGTTAATGACAGACACGCTTGGAGGCATGCCCTGTAACCGATATAGAGCAGTCTGTCGTGCACAGGAATAAGCTGCATAGTCTTTGTAAGTTACAATAATGCCTTGATAAAATTCAGTGTTGTCTGTTTCTAACATAAGGTGTGTTACTGTGTTTGCACTGTGAGATATCTGTAAACTCTCTTGTTCTATACATACATTGAATGCATCCATGTGCTATTTTTAGCTCAGACATTTGTGTCACTCAAGCTAGCAGCGCTCCACGAGAAAGGGACCGAATGTTTAAATGTTGACAGGAGTTTGCCACCTTGGCAAGCGGAACGAGGTATGTGATGTAATGTTATATTTTATTTGATTAACCTGTGAAGCACCTTGATGCATTTTTAAAAATCCTTTTTTGTTTTATTTAATCAGTGACTGAATGTATGTCTCAGAAGTACTTATTTTTTAATTTACTTGACTTAATTTAAACTCATTTGTTGTTATTGCTTATTGGTAAAGCATAATTCAAAGCGACTGTGTGAGTAACGATTTTTGCTTATTTTGTAGTTTTCACGGTGCTCAACGATGCCAAGAGAATGAGCTTCTGTATTTTGATGAGGAGAATAAATGGCTGCACTCATTAGAGACTATTCTGTCATTCTAGATGCCAGGGGCTGCTACTCTTACCTACATATATACATACATCTATCTATCAGGTAGCATACATCATGAGCAGATCACCAGTCTCTCAAACCAATACTGTTTTGTTTTTTATATAAATCCCCATCAACTTGCTTTTAGATGAGTTACAGATGCTTTACAAGCTTATAAAAACAAGTGCTTGAAATTGTATTATGCTATGTCGTATTCATTATCTCTTGGTTTTCTGTAAATGTTATATGGGGTGTTAAAGAATTTTTTCCTGCTATTGAGGATAAATGTCTTTTAATCCTAGAGAAGAGTTTTGACCTTTATTAGAGTCATAAGACAAATTACCTGACAGTAGAAAAAGGTCAGACAGCACAATAACTGCCAGCAGTATTACGATTATGTGTGAGCTGGCAGGTTACTTTTGCTGTGTCACCAGGTACAGCCTGTACCAAACTATGCTGAGCAAGGTCAGTGTCGTGAAAGCAGTTATCTGTCCTTCAGCCAACACCGTGTCCTGCAGCGTCACACAGCTGTGGGCGGCCTGCACTAAATCTGCCACACACTTCAGTACTCTCATCCCTGCATAACCACTCAAGCTGAAGACAAATGAAGGAAAAGTGAAGGAGGAGCTTCTTATCTAAACAGCTTCCCAGTCCACCACAACAGTCTGGAACAATATTGGCCCATTTAAAGGTATTACTGCTGGTCCTTGAGTTCAATACTTTGATCTGAGAAAGCATGTTTTTATCAACAGCTCTGCAATAACACTTGAGTTAATATGAATCCTATTGATTTAAAGGCTCAATCTGCAGAGCACTGCCACCCACAGACATTTCATCACAGCTGTGACACTGATGGCAAAATGGAAATGAAATGGGGGGAGGGGGCCAGAGCGAAGAAAGATGGATGGCTTTATCATTTCAACCCACCCACAGCGGTAACTTTTCATATTAGTGGTAGCAATGTAAATCTTCAACTCGTAAAGAACATCTAAAAAGTAATAATGTATAATTAAGGTCTCTGTGTATATGTATAAAGAGCGATCTGATGTCCATCACAGTAGCCAACAAAGTTCAAAGCAATGAAGCGACTGCATTTATATCTGCAAACAAGAAGAATCCTGTGACTCTGAATTGGATAAATTGTTAAGAAAATAAATTGATGGATGAAGAAATAAAAAATTAGTTTATGTAAATGATCACCGTTTTTTTCCACATTAAATCAGGGTGGTCAAAAATGTTCTTCATCAGTCTAGTCACATATCTTACACAGTTCATTTGTGGCAGATGAAAGTTAGAATGGACGAGAACACGAACTGCCAATTGGCAAGACAGACTCCAAAAATGAAGACCATCCAGCATTTATTATAAAGTAAACAGGAGCTTAATGTGTCTTTGTGAGTCTGTTTTAGAAGTCAGAATATTAAAAAATGACAAAACAGAGACTACTTGTGCTTGTTTTGTTTCTTTCATTTAACTTTGTTAATGTTAAAGCCTTGAGGCCGAACTCCATTTGACTGCATTAAACAGCATTTCTGTCCTCTCAGCTTCAATTGTTGAATATTTTGTGCTGATAAAATGCTTCTGAGAATCGAGCAAACAGTAAATAGTGACAAACATTACTGAACAAGCTATCACAAGAGTGATAGCCTGGTATTTTTTAAATTAAGACATCTTTAGTGGAGACTTTTGAGGTTCTTAGCAAAAACTCATGGGGGCAGGGGGGCTCTAATCAGTATTTATCACTTATGTTATAAATAATCTGACACCACCACCAACAGTGCTATAAAATAACAAGGAAACAGCAACCAAAGAGCATACTGACTGGTTATTAGGCGTTAATACTCCAGCTAGCTCCTATGTTTTTTCGGTCTGCTAGCTATGCTAAAAAGATGACTGTCTGTGTCCTGATGGACTCCCCTCTGTAACATTACCACACAAGGCTGCAACATCAAAAAAAGCAAAAGAAGTACATAATGTAATGCTAGTCTGATACATTTACCTTTGTTTCGCTTTTTTCCTCTCTTTGTTTTCATTGTGATGCTTTCCAAGCTGTCATTACTTTTGTTACACAGAATCATATGCAGTGTTGGTCAAGTTACTTAAAAAAAAGTAATTGGTTACTAATTACTGATTACTTCTCCAAGAAAGTTATCCTGTTACTTTACTGATTACTTATTTACTTTATTACTTAGTTACTTTTTAAAAAACATGACACACAACCTGAATACATAATAAAGCAATAGAACTTTCAGCCGAATCCTATTTTTTTTTTCTGCATAATCCATCATATAAAATTGAATCAAATGAAAAAGTCTCTTTCTAACTTGTTTTATTACTTTTAATCTTTTAACTTTATGCACATTGCATCAAGCAAAAATGTAATTATATGTAACAGTCTTTGACTTGAAGAAATTTGTTTAAGATTTAAATCTATTTTCTGCATATTCCAGCATATAAAATAAAATTATTTTTTGTGTTTACACTCACTCTTTCAAAAAGTAAAACACAGCAAAAAATAAATAAAATCAAAGATTCAGCAGAAGAATGTACAGCAGACACTAATGTTTTTGTCACTTTTTACAGAACCAAACCTAAAGTAATGTCGGTACTTCCAAGTTTTAAACGCTGCATGGTCGTTCTCTCTCCCGCACTCCATATTATCCATTTTTGATCTACAAACGCTCGTACGTCATTGTCATGAGACACTCTCACAAACAAAATCACCGTTTAGTAACGCAGTAACGCAGCGTGCTTACGAGAATGTAACAGTAATCTAATTACTATTTTGCAATAGTAATCCCTTACTTTATTCGTTACTTGAAAAAAGCAATCGGATTACGCGTTACTGCCCATCTCTGATCATATGTGATACTTGCAATGAAAGAGAGCCAGCTACTGTCATTGCAAACTTTGTACATTGCCACTTCTGTAGTTGAAAGTTTGTCCAACCTGAGAGCCTCCCTGCCCCACTGGCCTGTGACCCAAAACAGTTGCCTGGCTGCCTGGTATCAAGAAGGGCCTCTGTTTAATTTAAAATACAGAGCTACATCCAGAAAATAAAAGAAATCAAGGACAAGGTTATGTATAGATTCAACAAGTAAGATATAACACTTTAATTAGGAAGCTGTTAGGTGAATTTTGTCAGTACTGAGAACAGCAAAGGTTGTTTCTGCCCTGCTTTAACTTCTTATGCTAGGGTGGGCTAACGATCTCTGGACTCTACCTTCAAAATACACAGATGTTGGCCATGACTGCACCACAAATCCTGCTACCTACCTAATCCGTGTTGACTAAGCAGGAGACTACGCATACACTCATAAAATTGAACTTACACCCAGCTGCCACCATTAGATCTTTTCAGAAGAATCACTTCTCTGTCCAACAAAGACCAGTATAAATTGCCAACCGCCCATATTAATAATAATACTTGTCTTCTGAGCTTCATTGGAAATAATAGATTGAGCCAGCAAGATTTTAATCAGTTCAGGGTTATTTAGAAAGTTTTATCATGATCTCAACATGTACTATTGCATTGCAGTGAATAAGTAAAAAAAATATTGTATTCTATAAGCAAATATCTTGATTTAATCTAAATAAAATTAAAGTAATATCACCAGTATTTCAAAACTACAGTGAATAGTGCCATCATCTGTTAAAAATGAACAGTCACGTTGTTTCTGAAAAATACACAACTTAAAGACTAGCTGGCTTTCCAGGTAAAAGGTTAATGTCTGTTTTTGTGTGTGGGACGGTAAGTGATGAGCACTTGCATCACAGTTTCCTTTTAATAACATCTCTGCTAATTAGCAGGCTGCGGCTCTTAAACCTTGCACCAATGCAGATGCAATTTGATTATCTCATCCTCGCTTTTATTCACACTGACAAGAGCTCTTATTAATCACTACACAAAAGCAAGCGCTTCATTTTTATTACCCCAGACATCAGCAAGACCGCTTAGCTCTCAGCCCACATAGTGCAATGGTGGGTGCTGCTGTCTGGGATTAGATCATTCAGATATGTCGAGTGTCCTTGCAAAGTTTCTACATCTTCACCCAGCTTGGTGCTAAATTGTTTTTTAAATTCAGTAATTGAAGGGGTTCTGAAATAGAAACTTGGAACTTATTGCCCTTCACTTTAGAATTTATGTTTTAAAATGTCAGTCATGCATTTAAATTTTCTGTCTAGGAACATAACCATCCAACCAACCAAGTCGACACAGCTGGAGGTAGACAGAGTCCTCTTTAAGATTCATTCAGAGTATGGGTTTATTTGGCAGGAGCAGAGATCTGATGTAGGCCATTAGATGTTGACTGGGAAAACTGTCATTTTTTTTTCTTCTATGAAAAAGATTTAAGAGGGAAAAGCCCACAAAAATGTTACAGTCTTTGCAAGGATAACAGGAAGGAAGCTATAAGAATTTATCTTCTTGGATTGAGATTCTGCTGAATTAATTCTTTTTCTTTAGAAAAAGTTCACCGCGTTCTTCTTGTGTTCACTGAGAATTTGCTGCATGAACATTCACAGAACAATTTAGGGAGCTCAGAGTGCTCTGTACATCACCAAATATGATTTTTTTTTTAACACAAATGCTCTGAAAACAGCAGATGATCACATTTACAACTAATATACTTTTTTTTTTACAAAATGGGAATGACCCATCCATCATCCATCTTCTTCCGCTTATGTGGGGCCGGGTCGCGGGGGCAGCAGCCTAAGCAGAGAAGCCTAGACCTCCCTCTCCCCAGCCACCTCCTCCAGCTTGTCCGGGGGAGCACCAAGGTGTTCCCAGGCCAGCTGAGAGATATAATCTCTCCAGCGTGTCCTGGCTCTGCCCCGGGGCCTCCTCCCGGTGGGACACGCCCGGAACACCTCACCCAGGAGGTGCCCAGGAGGCATCCTTATCAGATGCCCGAACCACCTCAACTGGCTCCTTTCGATGTAGAGGAGCAGCGGCTCTACTCTGAGCCCCTCCCGGATGGCTGAACTTCTCACCCTATCTCTAAGGGAGAGGCCAGCCACCCTTTGGAGGAAGCTCATTTCTGCCGCTTGTATTCGCGATCTCGTTCTTTCTGTCACTACCCACAGCTCGTGACCATAGGTGAGGGTAGGGACGTAGATCGACCGGTAAATTGAGAGCTTCGCTTTTAAGCTCAGCTCTCTCTTCACCACGACGGACCGGTAAAGCGTCTGCATCACTGCAGCCGCAGCACCAATCCGTCTGTCGATCTCCAGCTTCCTTCTCCCGTCTCTCGTGAACAAGACCCCGAGATACTTAAACTTCTCCACTTGGGGCAGGTTTGATGTCCCAGGGATCCCAGGGGCCCCTCCGCGAATCGCTACCTTATCATGGTGGAGGAGTTTGTGTGTCCCAGGGATCCCAGGGGCTATGTTGTCTGGGGGATTGTGCCCCCTGGTAGGGTCTCCCATGGCAAATTTGTCCCAGGTGAGGGACAAGATAAAGAGCGATTCAGAAGACCCTTATGAGGAAAACATCGAGGGAACAGATCACCCTGCCAGGGATAGGGTTACCGGGGCCCCGCCCTGGAGCCAGGCCCGGGGAGGTTGCCCGAGTGCGAGCGTCTGGTGGCCGGGCCTTAGTCCATTGGGCCTGGCTGGGCACAGCGGGTCGGGTGCATTGTGTGCCTGGCGGCGGCCAGGAGCAGAGGCCCTGGCGGACTGATCCCTGGCTACCAAGACTACCAATTGGGAATGACCCCTATTCGGAAAACTTAGCAACGACAAAGAAAAGTGAATAAGGGAAAAATCCGATATTTAAGGAACAGGTGTCTCAAGCAAGCCAAGCAGTAAAGACAGTGCTTGTACTTGGCAAATCTTCGATGTAAAAAGCTGTATTGCTAAAAACAAATTTTTACAGACTCATATTTTGGCTTTGTCAGTATACAGTAAATGTAGTATATACTCACCTGCCACTGTTAGGTGTTTGGACCCTCATTCTTGGTATGAAGACCTATAAATCGTCCATCACAACCAACAAGTTCATCTGATTTCCCAGGTTACCAAACCTTTTGGCCAGACAGACTGAATATGTAAACTGACGGGAGTTTAATGGGCTTAGAAATATCACTTTCACTTTTTGTTTTTACCTCAATACAAGGCTAGCTGGTTCCATAGATATTTGAATTACTGTTGCCTCCCTATCAATTAGAAGCAGTTTGGCCATTTTGCTCTACCTCTTTTTTTCTGTAAAACCTGGAGATGGTTATGTGAGAAAATCCCAGTAGATCAGAAAATTTCAGAGGATCCCCTCCTACCTTTTCGTCTTTCATCCCCAGTCCTGTTTTTGAAAACCATGTCTAAGTGCTTAAATGCACTGAGCTACTGACATGCAATTTTCTGATTAGATATTCATGTTAAAGAGCAGAGCCCTGCGACAGACTGGCGACCTGTCCAGGGTGTACCCCACCTCTCGCCCTATGACAGCTGGGATAGGCTCCAGCACCCCCCGCGACCCTGAAAAGGACAAGCGGAAGCGAATGGATGGATGGATGGATGGATGTTAAAGAACAGTTCAACAAAGTCGTCAGTGCTTGTTGGGTAGAGAAAGGTTTGAATCTGCAGAAGTCTTTTTGACGTTACAACTCTCCAGTGGCTGAGCCAACAGAGCTCTAATGAAAGCATATACATGATGGATTTTGAGGTAAGAGATCTGATGTAAATTTGATTTGAAGAACTTGAAACCAGTCAAACTTTTAAATGAAAATCCCATACTTCAGCTAAATGTGTTTTTGAATATGCAGTAGATTGTTATGGTTTTACATAAAATAATCCTGGATTGCTTTACAAAAATATTATGTATTGTTGTTGGTTACAGTACAAAACAGTGTGTTGACTAGTTAACATTTACTCCCCCTTAAACAAATAAATGCTTCTTTTATTTTATGCACTGAGAATGTCTTGCTAAATCCAGCTTGGAAAAAACATAACAGTTCAAGGCCAAATGTGGACAATGGCATCTGTTTTAAATCTACAAATATTTGGTCTGAGTCACAGTCTGCAATGTCTAAACAAAACACCTAGCATAATGAATGCAGAGTACTCCAGGTTCTTGAGCTTCATGCATTCATTTGAAACTGTCATGCCATTGTCCTTTCGCATAGTGTCACAGTGGAGTTATTCTGTATTGCTGAGGAAATCGAGGCTCAAATAGACCAAACTACTGAAGTTCTTCTGCCATACGTTCATCTTTTCACTCAATCGCTGCAGCTGCGTGTGTACAGATCTAACAACTATATCTGTCTAGTAATTTGTTTGTTTTCCCTTAAAACATAAAGTATTAGGAAACCTATCCATTAGGAAAGCTTGCTATTGCCTTTACACTGTATGCGGTTCAACAATAAAACCACACGATGAGTGTCTTTTCCCCCAAATTCTGACCTTGACCTTGAAATCTGCATCACATGACTGATTGTATTTTGTCTCAGAACACTGATTACCATAAGTTCCTCTTAATGTTTCTCCATGCTGGAAACAGAAAAATCAGCCATAATGATCATGATACTATTACACTGCCCAGAACAGATGTCATCTGTTATTATCTGTGGATCCTACAAGATTGGGATTTTCTATTTCTCCTGGCATAATCAGCACCGTCTCCTGTCTTTACAGAGTTCAAGACGTGCAGCAGGCAAAACAGTAACCAAATATTAGAAATTGCTTCTGGGTTCCAGCCTGACAATCTGACAGTGTGTGTGTGGTTTTTTTATAACAATTTGCACTGCAAGGAGTGTGTGCTACATCAGAGAAAAGTAGTTGAAATTGTTTCTCTCTTTGACAGCGTGTTTGTCTTTTCTTCTCCCAGCTGAATATTTTCATGCAAACATTCCACTGTTCAGTTTTTGGCCAGACAGTTAATGTGTGGCTTTTCTACTCATAATAGCAAAGAATTCCCATAAATATAATAAAACTGAGGAATGCACCCACATCATGGACACCTTTGCCCCACTGAATATGTTTACATGATATCACAATGCTTGATTAAAGATAGCACAGTATAATTGTGCAAAGTACTGTGATAGAGGTGAATGTTCTTGATGTTAAAACAAAAACTGAAAATCACTTTTCTAAGCCCGTAAAACTCCTGTCAGTTCACATATTCAGGCTCTCTAAACAACATGGTGGTTGTGATGGGCGATTTGTGAGTCTTCATGCAAAGAAGATGGAAATTTTTTCTGCATGTGCAACACTAGAATTTCTTTTTCTTCAATATTGCATGTTAAAGGACAAAGGCCTTTGTAACCTCTGAAGAGCATTTCTATCTCCCACTGCTTCAAAAAAAGATCAGGTATGCAGTGAGTGAGTTTTTTCTCTTTGCGGTGAATGTAAGGGTGTAGAAGGAGCCTCAAACCCATAAACCTCAGACTTAGTATTGGACAAGCCAGTGGACTGCAGAGGCCAAATGGCATATTTTGTAGTAATTCATGAAGAAAATGGAGGCAACAGGGTCTCCCTTAAGAGGTAGGATAAAAAACATGTATGGCAGCCAAACGCTCGATTGTTGCGCTCTCTAAGTGGGCACTGGTAAAGGAAAAGGATCAGACCTAAATTATTTAGTCCAAGACCAACATAAATAGAGACATGTCTAACTGAATGTCCTAACATGATAAATCAAGCCAATAAAATATAAAACAATCTAGTTTAGAATAAATATCTTTACGTGCCATCGTTATGTCTCTGTTCTATCAAACAGTGAATTTCTTTCTGTTGGATTTAACAAAAAACTAAAACGAGCTAAAGTGATCTATCTATCTATCTGGGTGGAGTTTCTCTTTCACACCAGCTGTGTGTTAACTCATTGGCCTGTGGTATTTAAGCACTGGCTGGTGCTGCAACTCTCTGCCTTCTATCTGGACTCTTTGAACAACGTCAGAGGCAAAGACAATTTTCATGTAGAAAATTCACTATATAATGAAAACAAATGTTAAGGAAATTGTGGCGATTAGGTCAAGTACATGATAACATAAAGTATACTGACAGTGGTTCATGAAGAGCAGTAACATTGAGCTATCCCTCTGACTGGCTAAAGCGGCTTTTATAGTCCTCCAAATGTGTCCGTTCACATACACCTTTTTGGAAAAATGTGCGTACGTGCAAAAGTAAAAAGATTAAAAGCACAGACTGAGGCTGCAGTTGACACTTTTCATTATTTTATTGTGTCCTATAACTTCACTTTCCTTTCCATCTGGCTTGCAGAGCAACAGCAACACAACCAAGAGTTGTCCATGGATGGTTGGAGCACATGCTTTGTACCCTGCCCTCATCTGACAACAGAGCTCACTGCAGGCAGACGGGCAGTCCCTGGAGTGGAGCGGACAGTGAACGTGCTCTATGTGTTCGACTATAAATCCCACTTAGGTAAAAGGATGAAGAGGCAAAATAACTGGTTAAAAAGAAGACTAGTGGAGAAGAGGAGAAACCTTTAGGAGGCAGTAATGCTTCGTGAGAGAAGCTACTCTCTGCCATGTCGTTGTTCCTATTGTAGTGGGTGTTAGGCCTCCAATGTCTCTAAAATATTTTTGTGTTTTTTCAGTCTGTATATCTGCTTTCTTGACTGTTCTTCAGTTGCCCAGCCAAAATCCAAGCGATTACACTGTTTTCTGGGACTCCTGTTGCTTCAAGGAGTTTCACAGACACTTCCAGTCACACTTACCTGGGCTATCCAGCCAGTCATCACTCCTGCAAAGAAAAACACTGCAATACTACAGCAACAGGGAACTCATCAGAGGCTGGATCCACTGAATAGCACCATTCAATCAGTGAATTTGAAATTGCCACAACCCTCTGTCTCTGAAACCCCAGTTCAGCCCAATATAATGGAATCTGGTTTTGTTCCCTAGCTGCCTCCCTGTGTGTACAACCCCTGTGTATACACGTGAGCTGGCTTACTGCAGGGGTTTTCTGTTGAAGTGGCCTTTATTGTTCAGTCATACACCCAGTGGCTTCTCTAACGAATGCTCAAAGATTTCTCATGTTGTGGGTTTGCTTAATGATCGACCTCTTCAGTGAGTTGAGTCTTATTTAATTAGCAGCTCAAATGAATCATCCACATATGTTTGTAAGGAGTTTAAGAGAGTGTTTGATCAGCTAGATGGTTCTTTAGTTTAAATCAGAGAAATACTGTCACTGAGTTCTCAATTGAATTGTGTCAGGGACAAAGGCACTAAAAATGGGTTTCCATCATTCCTTAAATAATCAGTTTAAAGATGAACTACCTTTATAGGATGAGCCAGCATCCCTGAAAGACTTGAGATCTCTAACCATAAGAACCGATTGTTAGCTCTGTGGCACAACCTGAGAAAAGAACTTCAAATCCAGGCTTCCTCGGGTGAAGTTTAGAGTTCAGCACTTCAAGCTCCTCATCTGAACATCTGGAAGAATCGATGCAGCTTGGTCGGCCTAAACTCATGCTAGAGGAATGGCAGCAAAAGTTTGTGTTTACTGCAGTCAGCCGGTGTCAGTGGTCGCAAAACTTATGCCCACCAGTAAAAGTGCGGGTACTGGTGGGCAGGTCAGAGTTAAACTCACCTCCCCCAGTGTTGCTACCTACCACCACATGTTTCAGTCAAAACAATTTGACTTTCCAAGCCCTTGTTGATTCCACTGGAGAACAAATCCTGCTTGATGACCAATTGTGGCATCATCCATCCATCCATCCATCCATCTTCTTCTCTGATGGGTGCTGGGTTTTTGGAAGACCGCATTTAATACACCTTTATAGTGTCTTGTCGTGTCTTTTGCCCTAACTAACTCAGCTGCGGCCCTCCAAGCTTTGGTAAATTACTTTCTTAAGGATTTTCTGAAGATCTTTGTGTTTCTTGATGACATTCTAAATTTTTCCAAGAAAACTAGAATGCCATATCATTAATTAGTCATTAAGGCTTTGGCAAAGTTACTGGAAAGGAGATTGTATGTGAAGGCAAAGACATCGGAATTTCACACTTCTTTAGTATCATTTTTGAGTTATATTCTCAAGAGTGGGCCAGTGAAGATGGACCCAGAGAAAGTCAAAGCCATGACCAAAGGGCCCACTCCAACCACTCGGAAACAATTACAGCACTTTATGGGCTTTGTCAACTTCTATTGCCAATTCATCAAAAACTACAACCAGGTAGCAGCACCTCTAACTCAGCTTACTTCTACCTCCAGAGCCTTTGCTTCATCTCCAGAAGCTGAATGCGCTGACCAGTTTCTCCTATTTCATGGCCAGGCTCAGTTGTCATTGACAGGTTCTTAAAAGTAATGCATTTCTTAGTCTTGCCTAAACTTCCCACAGTTACCATAACAAACCAACAGTTAGTTCAACATGTTTCAGGTTGGATGGAATTCACTCAGACGTTATTTCTGTCAAATGACAAAGATCCATCTCTCAGGTTTGGAGCGCTTTCTGTGATGCACTATGATCCAAAGTTAGTTTAGTTTCTGGTTTTCATCTACAATCCAGTGGCAAGGCACAGATCAAATCAGCCAGTGAACAAATCGGGAGGATTTGCCGATTGACTTGGGGCTGCCTTGCAATGTGTTGTTTCTTCCAACCCACCTACATGAAGCTCACAACTGCCCCGGACTGAGTATGCCCATAGTCTACTGATTTCAACACCTAATGGATTCTCTCCTTTTGAGGTATCTTTAGGTTACCAGCCACCACTGTTCCTGGCTCAAGAAGGAGACCTGGCTGTTTCCTCCATCCAGCACCACATACGCTGCTGCCACCATGTATGGAAACAAAATAAAGCCACACTCCTCAGAACAGCTGACCAGAACCATCATTTGGCGAACACATGGAGGACCCCGGAGCCGCAGTACATTCAGAACGTTAGGCTCTCCCCCAAAGTCCTTAATCAACCCATCTGCCCATCTGCCCTTCGTCTCAAGTTGCCTGCTTCTATGAGAATTTGTCCCACTTTCTCCATTTCTCAAATCATACCAGTCACTTCTGTTTTGGCAGCCGTCTTTTTGGCAAATCCCTAAGGACCTGTGGGGAGGCATTCATTATCCTGAGAAAATATTTCCTGTTGACCTTTATCACATTTTTTCTCCTCAAACTTTGAAAAAAAAAAATTTCATTGCAGACAAAAAATTATAACAGAAGACAGGGGTAAGATGCAACCAAGGATGCCCCAATGCCTTAATTTTTATGTTTCTTTTGATGGGCACTTTTGACCCGATTCAAGAGTCGACAGCAAAAGAGGTTAAAGAGAGGTGGATATTTGCGTGAAACATCTCTGTCTGGGTACATGTGGTTCTGAATATGAAACTTCAAACCACAGGGATCCAAAAGAACCCTAACAGTTTAGTTCTGCATTTAAACATTATTAAAAATTGCTGGATGGCCTTCATATTTTGTAAACAAGGATGAACCCAAATGACATTAGTTCAATTCTATTCAGTTTTATTTATATAGTACCAACTTACAACAACAGTTATTTCAACACACTTTACATTGTAAGTCAAAACAAAGGGAGGTACACAAACATACAATTTTGCTCTGTGTATGTGTGTTTGTCAGTGAGTGAGACAGAGAATGGAGGTGTTCTGATATTTACAGTTCACAGGTAGAGCTGTTGATTTACTCCAGTTAAATCTATGAGCGTGACTGTCTTCAGAAGAGAGTTTTGTGAGTTCCCAAGGAAAAGTAATACATTGTCAGTATAAAGGCATATGATCTTGTCGGATTGCTGCTGCTAGTGGTTCAATGAAAATGACAAAAAGGGAGGGTAGAAAGTGGGCAGCCCTGTCTGGTGCCCCTCATTACAATAAAGCCTTGCAAATTAAGGTCATTTGTCCTAACACATGCATTTGGATAGCTGTGTTTCGATCCATTTTTTGAAGAATGTACCAAATCCAAATTTATGTAAAACTGCAAATAAAAATTTACAGTTTACCTGGTCTATGTCTAATGAGACAACTCTGGTTTCTATTTTGTTGATTGTGGAGCAATGATCTATTGCTTTAAATAGTCTGTGTGTATTGCTTGCTAAGTGTCTATGCTTGATTAAACCTATTCAATCAGGATGTATTATGAATGGAGTAATTTCACCTGCTCAGATGAAATTAACGCCAGGAGGATGATTTTTGGACTTCTGCTGTTTGCATCAATGTGTGTCAGTGTGAAATAAACCAAGTCAAGGGTAAAATATAGGTGGCACCAGTGACCATCTTTCTGTTGGAAGGAAGCAGCTTTCAGCCTGGTTCACCTTACACCATGAATCCCCTTGCACCAGTCTTTCCTTGAGGCAAATGTTTGTCATCTGCATAAACAAGAAAAAAAGTATGAAATTTGTTTCTTGGATCATAAATCAACTCAATTTTTCGCCTGTTTCACAAATCTCTTTGAGACTGGGCTTCTTTTTCAAGATGCAATTCCATCTAATAGATGTTTTGATATTTTCTGCACATTTAGACCTTTAAGACCCTGGCCAGTGCCTAAATTCTTCCTCCAGGTGTCTTGATTTAATTTTTTTTTTTAAAGGAAAGGAACAAAATGAAAACAATTTACATGTCAGTGCCCATCTCTGCTCTTTCCTGTGAACCAGCAGCCAATCTCTAATGTTGTTTTTACTCAGTTTCCAAACCAAAATGTGTGCTAGTGTGCTCCAGCTTGCATGCCAGGACCTTGTAAAATTCAAACAAACATGGCCACCTGGCTCCAGTATGTACTACAGGAAAAGTGTCAATCAAGCAGAATACATTTTTCCTTTACACAGCTGCAGAAACCCTCAGGACTAACACCAGGGTCCTTGAGGAACATCTGTTTTTTTTCTAGAACGTGAATATGGCTTTTCCATGTTAAATTGTCTAAACTACATCTGCAAAACAAACACCTTCACATGTATCCTCATCTTTTTCTTTTTTTTTTTTACTTTTTTTTTTTTTTTTTTTTTTTTTTTTTTATTTTTTTTTTTTTTTATTTTTTCCTTTTTTTTT
>VUQG01024759.1:6735-17193 GCA_015106755.1 Etia nguti | reverse complement strand
ATATTTTTTTTTTTTCATATATATATATATATATATATATATATTTTTTTTTTTTTTTTTTTTTTTTTTTTTATATAAATTTTTTTTTTTTTTTTTTTTTTTTTTTTTTTTTTTTTTTTCTTTTTTTTTTTTTTATTTAATTGTTTTTTAAAATTATTTCTAGATAAACGTCAGCCCTTTGCTCCTGAACACTGAGGTCATTTATTGGAATTACTGAAACAGAAGACCCTTCTGAGGGAGGACTGATATCCACCATGTACTGGACAACTGATACCTCAGCAGAGGTTATTTTGAGCTCAGAGTTACGCATTAAACTGCAAAAATAAATACATTAATAGTGCAGCCTATGGAACCGAATCTGTTCAGATCGATTCATTTACCGAAGAGCAAAGAGCTGAAAAGTGTCTTCACTTCAAGTTGATCACAGCAAATAAAGCTTTATTAACTGTTTCAAGACCAACATTTTGAAGTTTACAGGGAAGTTAAAACTAAGACAGCGTGCTGCTTAGATAAAACAGACCGTTTTTCTTTTTTTAATTGTATTTTTCCCTTTCCTTCTCTTTTTTTGTTTTCTTTTTTTTTTGAGAAATGTCGGTGACACGTAAGGTGACGTTAGGTGGCGCTTACTGCTCGTGGAGGTAGTGTAAACAGGCTGCAGGGAAAGTGAAGCACAGGGGTGAGACGGACTTGACTCAGGGGGCGAACAGCAGCAGAGACGCCCACACAGACTGAAGGATACTGCGCTATAAAAATGTGAGTCGGTATTTCAGCGTCAGTGGGGATCCTTTAAAAGCCACAATGAAATAGACAGGAGCGTTAAGCAATGGAAAAAACTCCGCGACCGACATTGCTGCGGTGGAGTTTGTCGAAAGGAAACATGACTTCTAATAAAAACTGATCTTTTCATCTGTTTCTGGATTTCTTTGGATTATCCTTATGAATCACAAAGTTAAACCAGCTGGACTTATAAGATATCTAAACAACTGTCGAGTGGTAAGTAATTTCTTCCATTTGAATAATAATAATGATGAAGAACGGGAGGAGTGACAAAAAGAACCCAAATAAGTGTTTGTTGATTTTGTATGTAATTTTTGTTGATTTTGTATGTATTTCTGGTTTCTTATTTAGTGAAAATGTGAACTTTTCTGAAAATAGACAGATCAGTGTGGGAGTTCTTATACATTTAACAAAGTGTTGAGAAGAAATTGTGATGGACGTGTGATAGGGTGTGTTGTGGTGTAGAAAAGAAGCTTACTGGTTGTCTCTGGGCTCTGTGGAAGTCTGAAACAATAGGCAGGAGACAGCCCTAAAAATTAATATTTCTTTTTGGTAGAAACGGGATCCAGTAATTGTTTCATTAGTTTAAATTAAGGCAATTACTGTTACTGTTTAGACACCAAAAACGAGGTATAAGGATTCTCTGTGTTAAAATGTATGTGATTATGAAATGAAACATCCTGAACAGTGAGCTGAATAATGCTCAGCTCTGATTTCCCCCAATATTTAGTCTTCTGTTTGTGTTGCAGTGACAGTGAGGCACCACCTTGATTAACAAAGCACTGCTGTCCTGACAGCTGCCTCAGTAGCCTCTACTTGCTGTCTGTCATCCTGTGTCCTTTCATCTCTCAAGTGTGTTTGGACACCCGCAAGGTGACCAGCTGTCAGGTTGGGTTCAAAAGGAATATTTACAAAACCAAATCAAAATGAAGAAGAAGAAAAATAAGTTAAACATTTGTCATCTATTAAAAATATATATAAAAGATTGAAAAAAATGTTCCCACCTATAATAAACAGTTAAAAGTACATTTATAAGACATTTGTGTGTCATACTACTATTAAAGTTCTCTCCTTTGCACTTCTTTCACATACTTCCACCTGAATCATACTCAGTTATAAAAGAACAAGAGCCATATTCGTGGGAAACGCTTCATAAGAAAAACAATAGATGTGAAAACAATAATTTCCTTCTTTTCTTTCTTGCAGAGTTTTTGAATCTTTTAAATTTCAGCAGCCCTGAAATCTTAAAAGATGACCCTTAAAGGATGACAAGTAAAGGTTGTGCCCTTAGTTTCTAGAGCGGCTTTAGTGCTTCTTGTCAGTGATTCTTTGGCCAGAGAAAGAGATGAACGCATTTCTTCTGAAAACTATTGTCTCTTTTGGTGTTTTAACAGTCTGCCAATATCTAATAGACTACCCTCTAAGGACCGTGGCTAAAGGACCACCTGACCTGGCACTGTCCCCCACTCAGCAAGATAAAACATATTTACGGTGTAACTGTACTGCATTTTGTGCCCCAGAGTTCAATCGTGTGCTTCAGTGCAGCCACCATGCCTCATTACAAGGCAGCCACGTCTCCCTGTTTATGTTTCGAGGCAGGAATTCTGTTCCCAAATAAAACCTTTAGTCTCATGTTCCCCCCACCTGGTTGGTTTTTGTGTCCTCCTGTGCCATCACATTTAAATAAACAAATCTGGAAACACTATTGTAGATGTTAGGTTGCGCTGAGATTTTCTGCATTCATTTTTTCCAGGATATTTCCTGAACTTTTATTTGTATTTGTGTGATAAGTTATTACAGTTTTTGTTAAACCAACTCATCAATATCATTTTACATTGATCAACAGCAGCTTAAGAGTGCTTTATAAGTAAATATGTCTTTTCTCTCTCCTGCAGCCTCGCTTAACTATGGACCTCACGACCTTCAGAGTTCAGAGATGTTAGCTTTGAGCCACTACAACTCCTCAGCCCCCCTGCTTCTCCCTCATGTGGCTAATGACAGTGGAGGGAAGGTAGAAGTCAGGGCTGCTGTTGAAGGGCTGTCACATCATGAAAACCTCACCTTTGAGGAGCCTACCGCTGGTGGAGCCTTCATTGTCATATTGTCCATGACGCTGGGCATCATCTCCAACATTGTGGCCCTCTTCATCCTGGTCAATGCTTACTCCCTCCAGCGCCGGCGCTCCAAAGCTACATTCCTTCTGTTTGCCACGTCACTGGTGATTACAGACTCTATTGGCCATGTGATTCCTGGTGCCCTGGTTCTCCGACTCTACCTCTCTGGAGCTGCAAGGCCTCAGTATGTCAACTCCTCTGATGGGATGTGCCAGTTCCTCGGTGGCAGCATGGTGTTCTTCGGACTATGCCCTCTCTTCATGGGCTGTGCCATGGCTGCTGAGCGATGCCTGGGTGTTACTAAGCCACTGCTGCACTCATCTTTGGTCACAAAAACACGTGCAAAAATTTGTCTTTCTGTCATCTGGCTGGCAGCCTTAAGTGTGGCCTTGCTACCCTGCTTTCAGCTGGGTTCCTACACCTATCAAGAACCAGGGACCTGGTGTTTCATCAAAGTGCTCAGTGACACTAAGGAGGTGGATGTGGCATTTGTAGTATTGTTCTCTGGACTTGGGCTGACCTCGCTAGCTGTGGCGCTGGTTTGTAACACCATCAGTGGACTGACACTGGTTCTCGCCCGGCTCAGGAGGCAGCCCGGCTCCCATCACTCAGCCAAATCCCACGACATAGAGATGGTGGTGCAGCTCGTTGGAATAATGGTCACCTCATGTATCTGTTGGAGCCCTCTGCTGGTGAGTGTCAGGAAGTACAGAGTTAAGAAAGAAAAGCCAGTAAGATGGTAGACTTCACCTGCCGTCTAAAAATTTAAAAAAAGAAAGAGCTCTTACGCATCAAATGTTCTCTCACGCAGATGTTTCCAGTTAGGTTGGCTGATTAGCGACACTCTGAGCATGCTTGTCTTGATGCCCATACTGTGCTTTATTAACTCTTGTCAGTTTTGTTGCAGCTGTTAGATCACAACAGCTTTACAGCTCTCTTACTCATTCTGGCAGTTCACTACAAGAGGATTTTTCAGCCAGCATGTTTGAAAACACCTATGTGGTGGTTATGCAGTACTTTTACTCCTCAAATTTGTGGAGGTTTTCAAGTTATCTCACATAGTGCAACTGTGAGATTAGTAGCAAACTGAGAATTCTGGTTAAAAACTGTGAAGTTTGAAGTAATATGTAAAGTCGCACTGCATTAGCACAGAAAGGCTATCAACTTTTCTTTGCCCCTTTTGTCAGAGTTTCCCATTCCCCCCCAAAAATGAGGTGATTTGAAATAAACAACAGAGTAAGTGCCGACAAAGAAAAAAAATCCCAAAAAGTTGACTCCAGATGAACAGAATCAACTTTTTGGGACTTACCTGGGTGATTGATTATGCATCAAGGCAAAGAAAAATATTTTTAAAAGGAAAAAAAATTAGCAAATTGATTGCAAAATGTAGAAATTATAAATATAATTCATCACTTTCAACTCCCATTTATTTAAATATAAAACAATGAAATTACAGAAAGGTGAAATGAGCGTAATACAATATGCAGTGAAAACAAATTTACTTAAAATAAATCAGTGCAGGATGAGTCATGTGTGCATAAAGGTTGAAAGAATCTTCTGTCCAAATGGCCTTTGTGTCTGTAAAAACAAAACAAAAGATGAAATTCTTATTAAACACATTTCTGAAGAGAACTGGATCACATTACACAGCTGGATCATTATGGGATCAAATGTCAGACAGGGAATAACAACTGCTAAATTAAAGAGTGAGTGCTCTTGCTTCGTGTAAGTCAATCACTTTGTTTAAAGATCAAATTCAGTTAAGAAAACAAAAAAAAAAACAATGTGCAAACAGAGACTGAAGCAAAAGTGTGGTCAGAAAGAAAGAACGCATATTTAAAAAGTGCGTCACATGCATAATAATAGAGGGGGGTTTGCGCGCCATCAAGGGTTTATATAAGATTAGCAGAAAATGAAAATGGGAAAGTATCTCTCAAGTAAGACCGCCAACAAACTCTAGTTTACATCTCAAGGAACAGCAGCAGTCCAAGAATTCTTGCTCAAGCTTTTCTGCAGCCTCTCAAGTGAACTGTGCAGCAGACCTCAAGGACAAAACAACATACACAGCTGGTATCTGCTTTGTATCATATTAAGAAACTACCACAATATGTTTTTTAATTTGGTGATTTCAGTTTACTCAGATTGCCATTTGCTTAACTGACTCATGTAAAGATTCAGCCAAATTCTGTTTTACTAAAGTGAAATTACTTCCATCGGTTGCTTCCATCCATCCATTTTTATGGATGGATGTTTATCCAAATTGGGGTTTTGTGTGGGGCTCGAGCCTATGCCACCTGACACCGGGCAAAAGTCAGGGTGCACCTCGGACAGGTAACCAGTCCATTACAGCTTCAAACTGGGCATGAAAGGCACGGTGACACACCAGCTTTCTTATTTCTTGGTCAAAAATCAGCACATTGCTGATAGTTACATGTCAGTAGCATGCAAATTTAATGTAATGTAATTTAAGAAGGCACAGGTGCTACTTTTGTGCAAGAAAAATATATGAAGCAGAAGGTTTTTTTGTCTAATGATACCGGCATGCGTTCAGAGAATTTGCACTATCATTATTAAATAAATGATAAATACAAGTGATCTCATGACATTGCTCTCCCTAAGATGATTGCATATTATAGATTTCACCAATTAAAAGTAATCGTATCAAAGCTGAAGATTTAAATACCAGGTATTAGGCACAATGCAATCCAGCTACTCGGAAATAAAACTTTTACTCATGCAGTCTACTTTTAATAAGAGGGTAGTATGACTACAGCCAGACCTTATAAAGCAATGTCACTGTATCCATGACACTAAGGAGGGCAGGGTTTCTTTACAAACAAGCACGATGCATTCTATTTTTATAAACATTTATTTTGCTATTCTTTTAATATAGCGTTTTTACTTTTTCATTTTAATAACTGCAGTTTTATGTTTAATGTCTGCAGATCTTTGGCCTGATGTCCGTGATTCACTCCTACACGGGAACCATTGGACACAGCTTGTCATACTATGAAACCCTGATGGTGATGGGAGTGAGGCTGGCCACGTGGAACCAGATCCTTGACCCCTGGGTCTACATCCTGTTGCGCCGCACCGTACTCCGCAAAATCTACCTCATCGCTAAGTGCCAGGCAGGCCTGAGGGGTACTATTTTGGGCCGTTGGGAGCCGTCCTCTTTTCCCAGCTCAGAGAAGAATGATGTAGATCAAGTCTGATCTGAGAGAAAGGCTGACATAGTAATTTGTGGATATATTTTGTTACCAGGTCAGTGAACATATGAAGAACTCAGCAAAGATCTTTATAAAGAAAGGCCAGCTGAGGAGCAGGATGTTTGAACACCTCCGTGGCTTTTAAACCTTCCCTCAAAAAGTGCGTCTTGGATTTAATCATCATTTCTCTTTTTCACACCATCAAAGTTTACCACGAGTTCATGGTCTTGACCTTATAAATGAAAGCTAGCTAATGCTATGATTTTGCACAAAATATACACTTTTCTACTGTTTACCTGCATCGAGTGAACATTTCTTGTTATTATACCCTCATAAGGAAACTCATAAGAGCAAAAGAGAACAATTTAGGACACATACGACTGCAGTACTAACCACGCTTTGTCCGGAGAAGCTCAACGTTTTGCAGGTAGTGCCACTTATACAGGGACTACATACAGTATTGCCTTGATTTATTTGTACTCATTTCTATCTGCTTTTAAAGAAATGAATTGCACAGTTGGCATGCCTTTATTGTATGGTTGCAAAAGAAATCAGTTGTACTGGTTTTAACAATCCGAGGGAGCACCATACTAAACCCAGAAGTATTTAGAGCGTATTCTAATGTTAAGTATTCTGCTGAATGTATTTCATTAAGGAATGTTAATATTCAAATACTGTGGAGTTTATGTGTGTTTATATGCTCTATGTGTGCTTATATATTTCTTTTTTAAAGTAAGAGGTTATAACGTAATACTTGAATTATACACTCAGTTTTCTGAGTGTGTGTAAAGACTGAATGTAAATAAAAAACAATTTAATGTGATTTTATTTCAGAACTTTGTATTTATTTTTTCCCCAAGCCTGAAACAGAATCTTTTAGCTGTTAAAAAATGTTGTACTCTACTATCATACAGATATCTGTGACATCAGTATTTATTATTACTATTATTATTATTAGTTCACCTACAACCACAAAAAAGTCTTGATTGATGCCTTTTATTTTGTCCTAGAAACGTCTCTAATTTCCTAGAAGATCTAGACTACTTGCTATTTCCAATTTGCTCCTTCATTATTAGGGATAATGTCAAATATTACTGCAAAATGTTAAATAAATGAAATTTGATATTTATTTATAACTCCCATAAAGCTTTCAGTCCAATCATAGTAGGTTTTACCATCCAATTTTGGTAAGTGCAAATATGCCCTATTGATCCTTTCTTATTTCAGCTGATCTAAGTAACTGGACTGGTAATATTGTGGGGTACAGAGCAGGTAAAATAATGCAATCATGATCATGTTTTTTGCAAGTTTGTTTTTTCATTTACTCATACAGTGATTAACAAATTTATTAGACCACATGAAAATGAAAAAACGCTAATATTTTACAAATCTGTCAATAACTAAAAGTCATATTGATGTTTATTAGAGAAAAAAAACACTGAATTCATGTTGTAATACCTAAATTTGAGCTGGCACACTGGACTTCTCTGAGAAGTCCATAACAAATCCAGCATAATGTTCAACGACAGAAAAAAGAAAAAAAAAATTTTGTTCACGACTCCAAGTACATAACTGTAATTTGGCATCTTAATAAAAAAAATAATTTGTTTTAACTTTTTTTTTTTTGCTTTTTTGTTGAACAGTAAATTTTAAAATTCATGGATAACAAAAATATTTCTGTGTTTGCATAAAAAATATCATTTTGATTAAAGAGCTTGTGCAGATGGATTAACATTACAGAAATAATGATTTTGGCAAATACCAAATTTTAAATTATTAATTTAGGGCAGATGAACCTTACATTGGATGGTGGTCTAATAATTGTGTTAAGCACTGTATGCAATGGAGGACACTGATACAAATTCTACTTTTTTTGTTTTTTGTGTATAAGTTTTTAAATTAAATACAGTTAAATGTATGTGTGTCTGAAATAAAATAAAATATTGACCTGCATTAAAAGGGTCTCAAACAACAGAATCCTTTACAAGAGCCATTTAGGTTAAGTTCAAACAGAAATATTGGACCAAATAACAGTTTTTAAGTGTACTGGATCATCTTTCCATCCATTTTCTAAATCACTTTTCCAGCTTAGCGTTGCAGGGAGGGGCTGGAGCAGTTGTCATAGGGCAAGAGGCACGGAACAACCTGGACTGATCGCAGTTGTATCAGATCATTTAAAACTAAAATATAATCTGCATCATAGACAGAAAAAATACATTAAACAGTTTTTAACATATTTATTCCTATTTGTTCTCCAAAATATCAGCAGCTGATATGATTGCATTATATCTTTGTTAGCATAAAGTCAGGACCAAAGTCTAACCAGCCTGCATAATTCAAACTGGTGAAAGCTGACATATTACAAAAAGGGAAATAACAATAGCAGAAGAATATGATGTGAAAAGGTTAGAGTAGTAACTGTGTGATGTAATGTTCCTCCAAGGATATTTTCAGTGTTAGATGTGGACTTACATCACACTGAGCAGAAGAGAAAATGGATTCAAAAAAGAAAGATGATCTGAGTTTATGTGAAGAGGAATTACTTTAATAATATACAAATATTTACTTGGGATGATCAGGGGAGTGAATATCTATGAATATATACAACTGAGTTTGATGGCTATATTGAAAAAAAAATTAACGTAGAGCAGTTAGTTGCAATAATTTCTGGTTTGTGACAGATAGAAGAGGCAAGGCCCAAGAGGCTGAGATCCCAGTGCCATAAGTAGACACTGAGATCATCATATTCCACTTAGAATTTTTTTCCCCAAATAGTTAGGTCTCAACAAATGGGTGGGTCAAGCTCCCAAAAATCCACCACAATGAAATATAAACAGTATTGCATAATGAGCTTTAGGAGAAGAAATACTGATGAAATAATGGATGACAGTTAAGCGATACCATAATGGAAAACTGGGAGACAGTGAAGGATTTGTGACAGAAGAAGTGGTATGCAGCTTTTCCACAGAGGATTATCTACCTCCGTCCTGTCTGCAGTCTCCTCCTGTTGCACTAGTCTGTTCTCTTCCTTTCCTTCTGCTTCAGAGCTCCATCTTCAACATCCTTTGTCCAGTTCATCCTCTATCCCTCCTCTGCACATTCTGGATTCAAGATTCAAGGTCTTTCTTGTCAGTACAACAATATACACAGTATACAGCGTATCAAAACGCCATTTCACCCCAAGCCCCTCATGGTGCATTTATAAGAATATTTAAAAAATCTATATATATATCTCCAAGAGATATAAAACTAGAAATTACAACTAAGTAATAACTCGCTAAATTTAAGTAAAATTAAAAAGATAAAAAGGTACTACTACTAACTATATCTATGTACAATAAACAAAGACAGGACAAGAGACAATACGAAGTGATCATGTGCAGTTACAGTAAAGTGAGATGATTGTGCGGTAGGTATTGAATACCAGGTTCAAGCTATGCTCAGGATATTGTAGACAAGACAGGACGAAGGCATGTGCAAGATGCAAAATGTGCAAATATACTATAATGTAGATGTGTTCAGTAACTATGTGACTGAGATGTGCAAATAAGCATATTGTTCCAAGGTCCAGTTTGTAGTTCATTTGTGGAATGTCCAACATGGAACATGTCCAAACCATTTCAGCTTTTTTCACAACCTTCTTGTATATCGTCCGTTTTACTCTTGCATTTATTTATTTATGACATAACGCATACTCCGGTACACCAGGTGGCGGTATACACCTAAACACTGTAATGTTCGTTCCGACTCGAAGAAGAAGAAGCGAAACTTCACCGGGGTGACCGATCCTGCGCAGGCCTGGCTCATCTCAAACTAGCCTAACATCCTAGAGCTAGCAACGTTAGAGGACCTACACCTGTTTACTGGCCCGTTGACAGAGGTGAGTTCTAAAGACATAATCGAAATTTAATGCAACGTTAATAGCACTGACATTCTGGCTAACTCTACCTAGCTTGCTAGCATCCAGTCGCTGTAAACATAGGCTAATTAGCTGCCTTAATTTATGTGGTTGGAAGAATTATGGGATAAAGGGGCCAGTTTTTTTTTTTAAGTTATTATTATTAAATGTATTCAGTTTGCTGTGAGCATTGTTACTGCATCCTAACCACATGTCTCAGCCTGAAGCGTAACAAGTGTACCGCTTAGTTAGCGTTAGCATATACATGGATAATGTCAAATCATCTGCTGCTTTGTTGTGGTTGTTATTACACAGCCAATTGTCCGCTAACTATTGTGACAGTGGTGTATATTGGGGGCGCACAGGTGGTAGCTTGGGTCCTGCAATCGTGACAGCATGGCAGCCGCTGCAGCGCCAGTGTGGGACGAGCACCAGGCATACGAGGAGCTGCTGTACTGGG
>VUQG01024749.1:0-51304 GCA_015106755.1 Etia nguti | reverse complement strand
TGTGTTCTGTGTACTGTTTGTATATGTGTCTTTCTTGCTGCTGTTACACCCAAATTTCCCCTTGTGGGACAATTAAAGGATTATTCTATTCTATTCTATTCTAATCCATTTATTTCAACAAAGTAACTGTATTCTGAATATCACCTTTTTAAACGGTAACTGTAACAGAATACAGTTACTCATATTTTGTATTTTAAATACGTAACGCTGGTACATGTATTCCGTTACTCTCCAACACTGTCCTCTGGCAAACACGAAGCAGAACCAGCAGGCGCAGAGTCTTCTGGCAGCGATGAGACAGAGTCAGCAGGCAAGGACAGGACATTGCAGGACATTGGTTCTATCCAGGCAGCGACAACAGGGTGCAGTCCTCAGCTGGCCCAACGAGCTCACTGGAGCTCCCAGCAGAGGACAGAGGCAGCTGAGTTAAATCGCCTGAGCTCTTAACGGAGTCTGATTGCTGAGACAGCCCCGTAGAGCTCCCAGGTGAAACAGGTTGCGCTGGCTTCTTAATCGCCAGGGGTCCAGAGTCAGCTGAGAGCTGAAACTCAGCCTCTGGGGAGGCCCTTGAGTGAGTAACAGTCTCTAAAACGGCCAGCTCTCGAGAACAGCTAGTGTTTTAATGGACTTTTCTCCCTGCTTAGAATGAGCAGGTGAAGATGGTGGTTGAATAGGTGACTGAGCTAATGACTGAACTGACAGTTGAGGTGCAACCTGAGCAGGTAACAGAGCTGCAGGCAACGGAGCAGATTAGAGAGCTGCAGTCTGCGCTAAAAGCTGAGTAGATACACAGATCGACAGAGGAGCAGGCTCAATGAAAACAGTCTTTGTGAAATTAGCTCTCTGTTCTGAGTGAGCAGATGCAGATGAACAGAAGTCCTTAACATTCTCAGTTTTTAAATTAACAATCCTGTTCATTTTAACTCCAGGCTCGGCAGAAGCAGAGTAAGCACAGTCCTTCACACTCAATGTAGGCTCAGAAAAGGGACTCTTTGTGACAACAGCCATAGGTGAGGCAGGCAAACCACCGTTATCCTCACTTGCCACACAAAAAATAACCCCAGAATAAACAGTCCCAAAGTCCGAAAAAACAGAACAAGTTTCTTTTTCACTCACCACAGCCGGCTGTTCTAAGTCCCGACATCCGGCTGTGGGGTGACACGCCGAGGGCATGGCCGCCGCTTCCTCCTCGGAGACGGCTCTGACAGGCCGGGCAACACCACATCCGGCAGGCCAGGCCGTAACTCCTCCTCCAAAATTTTGTTTTTTTTATTACCAATTTTGAACATCATATTATGTGAAATATCGTAGCTGTAATACCAAATCTACGCCAATTTATTGTTTAGATTGCAGCAAAACAGAAACAAGCATTGCTACCTCGGATGTTTTATCAGTTTTCTGATAATTCAGTGGAGAAAACTTGTATATCTATTTATTGATCGATAGATATACATATACATACACAGATATATAGATATAGGTACAGAATGGGATAAATTTCAAATAAGTAATTTCTGAAAATAAAACAAGCAAACATGCATAATTGTTGGACTATGATACAATCAAACAGCATTCATCAATAAGAAAGCAAACAAGTCTATATTAATAACAGTGAATGCAGCCATTAGCAAATATGTGCATATTCTTAACCTGTGAGCATTAGAAAAGAGTCAGACATAGCTTAGATATCTGTCTGTTGTGTGTACTGCAACAATAGCCCTCAGTCTCCACCAGTGAATGTAGGATTGGCCACAGTGGTGGTAGCAGTCTGGAAGAGTGGATTGTCAGCCTGTAACAAAGAGAGCCGAGTAATGAGAAAGAGATACTTCCATCTTTATCTTTTTTTTTCATCATGACTTGAAGTTTCAAAGTAAGTTGAAGTGAGCTTAAATCATATGATGAAGCCAGTTATAATATGATACACAGGTAGATTCCAATATGCTGGACATGTTCTCATCTTCTAATTTCAGTCACTTTTAACTTTACAAATTTTCAAATCCTGTTAATCTCAAAGAAGTGACTGCTACTGTGGATCAATGTGTCATAGCTACATTCATTGTACTGCTGCCAGAGCAAGCACAATCCTTTTCAATGTTTAAATTAATAAGGCCTGAGACTGGTTGGCAACCACTAGAGAAATACGAGTCGTGAACTACTAGCCAAACAGTAGTGAAATTTAAAAAGTGCATTGGAAACCAGAAAAAGACAATGTTTGCTTTCAGAGTAAAAGATTTGCCTTACCACTAACCCTAACCCTCAGAAGGCACAATTTATTTTGATGAAAAAATTGTCTGTTTACACTTCACGTCATACTAAATTAAGTTTCACTACTGCCCTAAGCATAAATGGCAAGTGATTGTCAGACAGTCTGCTTGTTTCATGCAAACTGTCTGTTTGCCCAATTGTTTGTGTCTTGCTTGAATTTGCTTGCAGTGCTCCCATTACTCGCTATGGACAGGAGCTTACGGTCTGGGATTCTAAATCCATGTAATAGTCATTCCAGCAGGTATTAAGTGTATTTTGTAAGGACAGTTTAGTTTTATTTGACTGAAATGTTGTATCTGAATTATATGAATCAAGAAAACAAAAATAGTAACTATGACAAAAGAGTTAGATTAACGTAAAACCAACATAACAACACAGTCACTGTCCAAAGAGACCAATCTGAAATGTGTCACGTTTCAGCTATATTTCTGTTTGCACAAATAACTCAGAATGATGTCTCACCTCTGCCCATTTGGACTTCTTCTTTTCATTCTCAAACTTCCTGAACTCTTTCAGGTCTTTCATGTAGATGAGTAATTTAATGAGCATCAGCAGCAGAATGCCGATGAGGGCCACAGCTGCGACGGAGCCTCCGATGATAGCTATGAAATTGGGCGGTGGTGGACAATCTGCAGAGTTACAAATTAGACAAGTCTGAACACTGAGCTGTAAATGAATGAAATGTAGAAAATGGTATCACAGACATTATATGATGAGGATCAGATTTGACTGGTGATCGAGTTTGATAATTCGTAGAAATAACTGTTTCAATAAGTGCCTGGAGGGGTTTCAAGATGGCTACTGAGTGGCAGGTTGTGCTTCTATCAGGGCTTTGAATCTATGTCTGATGACTCTTCTTAGTCATGCTGGCACAGGTAGCTCTATGAAGCAGGTTGGGCTCACAGAGTTGATTTAAAAGCTGCTGGATAAACTGACATTAAATTTTCTGGCCTGCAAAGTCCTAATGTCCCCCAGCCAGCACATCCCAGCCCTGTGCTGATCCTCAGTGTGTGCAGTGTGACAGCACGGTTATTACTGCAATGAATCAGTGAAACTGTTAATACATTAAGACTGGGTTTTTTTTGTCATTTCATCAACATCCTACCTCTTTGGTCCAGAATTTCAGCCTCGTAGTTATCCACTCCGACCAACTGAAGCAACTTAAATGTCATCCAGCATCCCTCGCTGTCTTTCTGACGACACTCCTTGGGTGAAAAGGTGAACTTGCCCACCTTTTTAGAAAAAATGGTCCTACAAGCCTCATTACAGTTTTTTTTAAAGGGACCTGATTCAAAGCCGAGGCATTCAATGCAGTTCCTGAAAACACAATTACATGTATTAGTTTAAAATTCAAATTCAAAGGTTTTGGGGGTTTTTTTTTTGCTTTACTACACAAAATCGTGAACACCATGTTAAGAGGAAAAGCTCAGTGGAATTAAGAAATCCTTACACTTTGGTCTGGCACGGGTCAGCGCAGCCAGGGCATTCCAGGCAGTGAGGACGCTGGTATCCTCCTTTACATTCACAGCGATTGCACGTGCAGGTCCCTCTGCCGTTGCAAACACTATTGTTTGCGGTACGGCAGGCCTCGTCAGAGGTCTTGCACTGACAGGCAGAGCCTTCAAAGCCGGTATTACATACACATTTTCCACACTTGCATTTACCTTGTCCTGCAAATAGTAAGAACAAAATAACATTTTTGCAGCAGGGCTTCTGTGCCACATGACAACCAAGAACAGAAGGAACATCACCAGCAAGAGACAAAGCCTCTTCTGATGCCTGTGGGTTCACGACATAAAGCACAACCTGACTGCAAATCCACACACACATTCCACAGCACTGTCTGATTACTTTTGAACCCAAAAACTTTGGGCAAAGTTCTTTCTGCACTGATACATGATGTAAACCTATTCAAATTACCACAGAGGCACAGCACTTTTATGACAACATCTATAATTTTGTTCCAAACCAAACAGGCTAAAAGTAAAATTCAGTTTGTTTGTATGGATTTTAGAACTACAGTGGAATGATCACAGTAGAATAATCACAGTGGAATAAGAGATGGTTGGTAAAGTTAAGATGACGTTCAAATTAATTAACTGTAATGGAGTGAGTGTGAAAAGTGTTGCGTGGTACCCAGTTACATTTGTTAAATATTTCTTCTACTTATGGTCCAAATCCATGACAGTGACAAATTCAGTTTTCAGTGAAGGTTCAGAGGTGCCCAGACCAGGCTGAATGTGACATTTTCTAAAGTCACCATTTCGGATATACCATTATACCAGCCTGTCCATATATTTACAAAGGTGTGAGGCCATTGTGAAACACTTGTTCCATCATGGCAGCACGATGGTGCTGTCCTGAGTTTAATTTCACCACTTGGCTGAGGCCTTTCTCTGTGTCTGCATGGGTTCTCTCCGGGTACACCGACTTCCTCCCACAGTCCAAAGCCATGCAGTTAGTGAAGTTAGGTTAATTGTTAATTTTAAATTGCCCTTAGGTGTGAATGTGAGTGCGAATGGTTGTCTGTCTCTATGTGTTAGCCCTGCGACAGACTGGCGACCTGTCCCCTGTGACCCTAACAAAAATAAGTAGAAGACGATGGATGGGTGGATGTTTCCATCATAAAGTTTTTGCACAAGTAAACAAAGTAAGTTATTTCACTTCTTTATCTAGTTTTGACAAAATTAGACCTTCTTTTGAGGAGAATGACTGCAAACCTACCTCCACATTGTTGGTTCTGAAACTTCTCACAGTGTTCATCGTCACATTCGCAGTAGGGTCCATAGTATTGGCTTCCACTATCCGTGTTGTGGCACTCGCACCGGCCACACACACAGTCTCCTCGACCCTCACACTCAGTGCCATTATCCTTCTGACAGGATGCTCTCAGGCTGTGCTCGTCTTTGTCCCCAATTTTGCAGTTACAGAACTGGCCAACGTGACCTTCGTTGCACCTAAATAAAGAAAAAATTAGAAAAATACATCCAAAAATTTGCACATTAATAAATAGCAGAAAATAAAATTTGCCACAAAATATTTATTCACTTCCAAAAATTAATACTGATGAATTTGTTAACTGTCCCATCATATGAATCATACACATTATAATCCATAGATAACTCTATTCAACACACCACAGCACACAAACCATTTCTAAAACTACTAACACATTTGCAATTTTACACCTTTGATCTTGCTAGTAATGCTTGCCACGAAAGTGTGTTATTAACACTCTACAATACTCACCAAAAGACTCAAAAACAACACAAACTTCCACAAATCTACTACAAACTGGACCTGGGAACAATATGCTTATTTGCACACCTCAGTCACATAGTTACTGAACACATCTAAATTACACTATATTTGCACATTTTGCATCTTGCACGTCTTCGTCCTGTCTTGTCTACAATATCCTGACTCATAACTTGAATCTGGTATTCAATACCTACTGCACAATCATCTCACTTTACTGTAATTGCACATGACCACTTCGTATTGTCTCTGTCCTGTCTTGTTTATTATACATAGATATAGTTAGTAATAGTACCTTTTTATCTCTTAACTTTACCCAAATTTAGTGAGTTATTATTTATTTGTAAGTTCTAGTCTCATATCTTTTGGAGATATATTTTTTATATTCTTATAAATGCACCATGGGGGGCTTGGAGTGAAACGGCATTTCGGTACGCTGTATACTGTGTATATTGTTGCACTGACAATAAAGACCTTGAATCTTAAATCAGTAGCTTATACATTCATCCAGAAAGTGAAAGAATCGCGGTTTGTTCACAGAGCGACATACAAATGCCTTTGGGGTTGTGGCAGAAAGGGCATCCAGTATGAAAATCTGCCAAATCAAACATGCTGAAGTACCCGTGCTTGTGAGTTAGGGTCAAAAGACACTGATTCTTCCATTTCTGGTAAAAACAAAAGAACACTAACAAGAAAGCAAGTTGATTATTTTCTTGGTGACAACAAAGTAAAGACAGTTTATACCAAAAGCATTACCAAAAAAAGGGTTTTTGTTTGTTTTTTAAATAAAGGGACAAGAATAGTTCAGCAACATGAGAGAGATAGATTTTAATCATATGGCAATTAAACAGAGGTGCATTCATGTCTTCAGTCACACAGGCACTGCAGTTTTTGTACAATACAGTACATGGAACTCTGTTATAAATTACAAGCAATACCAAAAATAAATGGATACCAAAAAGCCGAGGACACCCGGGAATTAAGATGGTAGCCACTGATTTTGGTGTCACATCAGAATTTTAAGCAGGCCGCGACCCAGTCCATAGACACAGATTAATCCAGTCTGTGATGATTTTATTCCTCTCTGAATATTTAAATGAATATAAAGACAAAAAAGTAAATTCACAATTTCTGCATAATAAGAGACTTGAATCCATGTCGTATCTAAAACAGAGTTGTATCCATCTTCTGTTAAACAGTCAAGAGGTGAGTCTTTTTGGTCAGCGGGAGGGTGCTCCTATGTGTCTGCATCAATCCTGTGAGCTGTAAAGTAGAAATAATGTCCACAAAGTCAGATCGGGCACGCCGAGATGGCAGATAGCCTAGCATGGTATATCTAAACAGACATTTTCAAAGTGGAGACTTAAAAATAAAAAACTGATGTTTAACATATCAAAAGATTTTTAGATTTGAAGTAAATTTACCCTGCAGTCAAAAACATCTAAAACTAGGACAGGTAAGACAGAGAGAGAACAAACGTATGAATCTGCAAGTATGTTAACTCTATAGAAATTGTGGAAACGCTGGTACTCACTTCCGGCCACTTCGTTTGGTACATCTTGCCAGTACTGGGCTGGACCCTATTTTGCCTTTTGAGCTGCCTCGATTCTTTGTGGCATAGATTCAATAAAGTTCTGGAAACACTGCTCAAAGATTTTGGTGCATACTGATGGCATTACATTTAAAGATGTTGTTAAATATTTGCTGGCTTCGCATTCATCCATGATGCACATTTGGTGTTTGACAACATCCCAAAGATGCTCTACTGAATTGAGATCTAATGACTGTTGAGGCTGCCGAGTACCCCAAACTCATTGTCAAGTTCAAGAAACCAGTTTGAGGTGATTTGAGATCTGTGACATGACACGCTATCCTGCTGGAAGCAGCCATTAGAAGACTGGTATAATGTGCTCATAAAGGAATGGCCATGGTCACCAACAATACTCAGGTAGGCTGTGATGAAAATTCTCACTTTGCAGTGTTGCATTTGTGTTCGCTTGGATTTTTCTCTGTGTAAAGAGAAACCAAATCAAACCAAACCAAAAACCTACAAGTTTATAAACTCAGCAACAGATTTGGACCAGAGTAAACAAACTATAGGTGTGAAAACGTCCTAAAACTCTTTAGATCAGGCAAAGGTTTTCCAGCCTTTCACTGTCTAATTTTGGGAAGCTGGTATGGATTGCAGCCTCAGTTCCCTGTTCTTAGGGGGCAGGAGTGACACCCAGTGTGGTCTTCTGCTGCTGCATCAAGTTTCAAAGAGCTGTGCATTCAGAGATGCTCTTCTGCATATCTTGCTTGTAAGCAGTGCTCATTTTGAGTTGCGATTGCTGTCCTATCAGCTTGAATCAGCCTGACCATTCACGTCAACATGCCATTTTCACCTAGAGAGAGAACTGCCTCTCACTGGACATTTGATCTTTTTTTAAACCCCAGAGACAGTTGTGTGGGAATATCACAGTGGATAAGCAGTTTCTGAAACACTCGTGTCTACATGTCCGAATGAGTCGAATTCCTGATATGTGACTGACTGTTTGGATATTTTGCATTTAAAAATTGTTGAACAGGTGTACCTAACAAAGTGGCCATAGAGTGCATAAGCATACTGTTCAAAGGACTTACATTGCTTTGGTATCCTGAGTGATTCCGTATCTCCTGACAGGACTTGATGCATGACCCCGCGGAATTGATAGAGCACCTTCAGGCTCTTCTCCTCCCCCACACAGGGGTCGTAGAAGCCAGGGAGTCCTGACTGGAAAGGGAACACAGAGTCATGCAGCACTGCCAAGAGACTAAATAACGTAGCGAGCTGTGGATGTCAACTTGTGAGGCTACTCTATTTTTGTGCAGGAAAATACTTAATTCTTTAAAAATTATTGGAATAAGCGCTATACTTGTAAAACTGACTTTTTAAGTATCACATTTTGAGTTTGGAAGTCTTGACTTATTACCTTGGTAGCCTCAGTGAGGATGAGTTTTGAGTCTTTCACCAGACACTGCAGTGGCACAGTCACATCAATGACCTTTGCCCTCTCGTGTTTTCTGCTGTTGTCTGTGACGAACTTGCCGTACCAAGCGTTGAGGATAATGAGACCTGTTTAAGTAAGCAGCATCAACATTAAAACCCTTCTTCTGCAATAAAACATCAATAAAACACCCCGTTTGGTATTAAGAGTTTAGAAAACCAAGGTTGACTATTAAACATTAAACGCAAATCTCTATTTTCACAGTTCGAACGTTGTATGCCAGCAGTTGCAGCTAAAGAGTCTATGAACAGACCAGTGAACTTTTTTTTTTTTGTCATTTGTAAAAGTAATTTTGCAAGTGCGCAATAAAAAGACACCATAATTCATTTTAATCACAGGCTGCATAAACAATACTGTAACCATTTAATAGAGTGTGGTCAATTAAATAGAAAAGAGCAGCTGCGTGGCTGTCACTACACGCACACACACACTGTTATTAACTGTTACTTTATAGGCCTGAAGTCTAGAGGACCGCTGATGATACTAAAAACCAAAACAATCTCAACTGTGACAGGTGTCATAAGGCAATTATCGCTTGTCAAACTCCCATAGGTGAAAATGGTGCTTTTTTTCCCTCTGCTTATCAAAGAGAAACTAAAAAAAAGGACTAATTATCACCAGCTAAAAAGAAAGTAGCAGGGTCACAAAAATCCACCAAAAACTATAGTTCTTTATTAACTGTTTTAGCCCAATTTAAAAAGAAATTGGTGTGAATAATGTAAGTTACCTGATACTCATAGGAAAGTCATATACACAAGTCCCATCTTTGCCTGGTGTACAGTCCCCTTAAATTTTAGTGAACCTCTCAAGAAGATGATTACAGTGTTTTCTCTGTTTTTTTAAGTGTGTGGTAGGAATTATCAACGAGTGAAAACAGAGATTTTTTTTTTTGCTAATAAAGGATTATTTTCTTTTGATGTAGCCAAACGCTCCAATATGTGAGAATTTACACTTTGTACTGAGCAACATTCAAGCCGACATCAATAGATTTTGCTCAAAATGCACAAAAGCAGCTCTGAATCCAAAATAATTATATTTTTCCTTAACAATCAGCTAAAAATAACATTATTTTCAGGATACCCACTTTCTTCAAATATTACTAATCTTACCCATCCGAGACTCCTCAGCTTCAATAATCCTGCGCACTGACTCCTGCATGAGCAAGACCTTTAGATATGAAAAGAGACACAAATAGTGAGGTTTTACATTGTGTGGATTAAACTAACAAATTTGACTAATGCTCTGCGTTTTATCTAATCCCATCTCTCTCTACTGGCAGGAATAATACTCCTTGACAGACACAACACCTGCATCCCTTATCTAACATTGACAACAACACAGAATTGGTACCACAGCTTGTAAAATACTCACAGCAGCTTCTGCCTCCTGTTTCTTTTTGGCTATATCAGAGGCCGAGCTCTCCCTCTGCTTCTCCAACTCTCTGTTGAGTTCAAAGATAAATGGAGAAATAAAATGAGCTCATAAAATCTGCCCATAATAATACATGTGGCGCTACTTCCAATAACACCGCTTGCGTGAAACAACTAAGGTAAAGAAAGTTTCTTACTGTTCCTTCTGGGCCCGCACATATGGCCGAATAATAAGCTGCTGCATGGCGAGGTAGAATACCAGTGGTCCCACTGTGGCGTAAAATACAGCACTAGGCAGGAGTTGGTCAGTCAGGTGAATAGGGAAGAAATACGTCTGGCTGGCTCTGTTAAGTCTGTGGATAGAGAGTTGGTTTTAATATTTCTATCTATAGTCATATGCCTGAAGTTGAAAACACAGCAAAGTGAAAACACTGCAGAACTCCAGGTCAAGCGGGAGAGTGAGCTGCGTGCTGTTTTTCAGATGATTAATTTATGTGATATGCTCTCCTTAAGTCTGTCTGTGTCTAAAAATAAAATGTAAGCTGTACATACACTTGCTTTTAAATCATACCCCAGGAACACCTAACATCATATTGTATTGAATCCTGTGTGAACATGTGCAGATACACACTCCCAATTTGTGAAAAAAAAGGAGAAATGGCAACAAGAAATTGAGGGAAAACCTCAGGAAACTGAATGGGAAATCAGAACAACGAGTTACACTTACTTAATCTTGAGGGAGACACCTTGGGGCACTCCCACACTGACGGTGGCCCCCAAGACACTGTGTCGACTGATCTTCCTCTCGGCACCGTATTCTAACACAGTGCCAAAAAACCCTGATCTGCAACAAAACCACAAAGTTACAACCACTCTACCCATCATTTACTTTAACAGGCCAGTTCCCTGCACAACAATTATCCCACCCAAACTTCATTTAATAGAAACATTAATCACTCTAGTTTCACACCAGAAAAGCAATGTTAATATGACCTACACCAGGGGTTCCATTATGAACACATATTGCTCGTTAACAACATACTTTACTGAGCCCTTAATCTTCGTCTGGTCTTCATCCTGAAACTTGTACTGGTAGCTCATCATCATAAAAGTGTGAGGAATGCCAAGCTGCAGAGATTAAATGTGAGTGTTAATCTTGGGGATACTGTGATACCCGGCTGTGATTTTCAGTTAAATATTACTCCTGGGTCCTAACCTGCATTGCGAAGGTGAAATGGCTGCTCTTGGTGTCCCTCACTATGCTGGTGTTCATAGAAGACTGGATCCCCCAGCGCCACTGCAGGTACCCCATAGTGTTCTTGTCTAGGTGACGGGCCAGCACCGTGGTGAACCCAGGACGCACGCCTCGAGATGAAAACTGGAGCCCGCACTGAGCAGTCACAAAGCTGAGACAACAAACAAAATAAACAATCGGTGAAATTGTTCACGTTGTTGCAAAAATATCAAGGACTGATTTATTTTTCTCTAGCACATCTAAACATACAATCGAGGCGTCAAGTTGCGGAATATCTTCATTCCGAGAAAAGGTCCATGAGTGTCTCCAGCTCCCAATTCTACCTGTTTAGACACAGACGGCAAAAACGTCTCACATCTTAAAATGTCATAGCGTGTTATTAAAAACACACGCCTGTTTTGCGACAAGTACCAGCAATTTACAGTACTAAGGAGTGTGCAATGCCCACTGAAAACACAGCATACCTCTCCCCACCCCTTAGCTGACGTGACTCTTCTCATAGCCAGGTTAATAGTGCCGCCTCCGTTTCCATTGTGGGTTGACAAGGACCCAGACAAAATGGCTGTGTCTTTTGTAGTGAGAGGAGCCTGCAGTAGAACACATAAAACTGTGAGTCCTGTTATTGGCATCAAATCAAACATCTTTTCCAAAAGCCATCACAGACTCATCGGCATCTTTTAATCCAAAATATAGAAAAGCAAGAATCCTGGGGCAACCAGTTACCTCTATAGATTGTGATATGTGCATTTTGTTGATTTCCACATGTGGGACTCCACCTCCAACCATATCTTCATAGTCCTCTTCATACCGGTCAAAAAGGTCTGTGGCATCAATACCCACACTAATCGTTCCCTGCGAAATTATCATGAATTGATACAGTGTTTATTGAAAATTCATAAAATATGCACACCATTCCTGGGTTTTATTCACTTCAATGCGAGGTTTCTTATCTTCCCTCGAACATACCTTTGGGTTGGTCCTTTGCTGAAGTCTTCTCTCCTCTCGCTCTCTCTGAAGACGCTCATACTCTTCTCGAATCTCTGCAGGGGTTCTTTTCCTTTCCACCACCTGCAGGCAGAAGATATGTTATTTGAATGTAAAGCGAGCAGGACTGACTGGTTGCAGATACAGGTTTACAGTTGGAAACATAAATAAATAAAAATAAATATATAAATCCCTCTCCCATATATTCTTCCTCTGTAAATATTTGTTCTTTCTGCATCATACTTTGTACAGTCCAGCATTATTAGATGAAGGCAAAGGTAGAACAGTTTCACACAAAGGAACCAATGCTACATTTTTTAAGGATGTTATTTTTTAATGCGTGGCTCTTGATGTTTCCATCAGCTTTCTCAAGATGTCAAATCTCCAGCTAAGAGATATTTGAACACTAACAAAGACAGGAGGCTTTTTCTTTTTGAATTTCTGAATATTGTTTTCCCAACTTGCAATGAATATGGTCAGGAGTTATAAGGTACTTTTGACTGCTCCCCTATTTCCCATGGGGTTACCACTGCAGATGGATCCACATATTTGATTTGGAACAGATAAGACTGGCACTGCGAGTACACTAGCTTGTGAACCCCTGAAGACTGAGTTTGTGTTTTGGACCATGCATCTTTTGCATGAAAGACAAACGTGTTAACCACGACACCACAGAGCCCATAGTATGGTTTGAAAAATTCCAAATTATCTAAAAATGTAATTTAAAAATGTACTCTATGTTTGCTTTTGACTAGCAACGCATTTCATATTTATCATGACTTCAATATACAGTATTTTAAGAATGAATAAGTTGACTCTTGCAATTGGTATTGTTGAAATTCAGAATGCTACAGACTTGGTATTCAAGTTTTTCCCACGTGCAATGAAAGTTATAGGTGTGTCAGTGTATATTACTTAATAGCAAACGATAGTTCAGCACAACAGCCATTCTTTCTAACTAGGGATGTACGCTTCAGTGGGAAATCGACCATGTAGGTCCATCGTAACCGCAAACCCCTCTGAAACCCTACGATGTAAAGACAATCATAACCTGACATGCACCTCCCTCCCTGTAATTACATGCCGCGTCAACACAGCCCATAACTGATTCTTCCTATTCATTTCCAGCTACTTTTTCACTGCAATTTATTTATTTATAAGTGAGAAGATAACAATCATTGCCTCAATATAAGGAATAATAATCACAGTATCAGATTATTAGGACTCTCAAATGTCAGCAAATTCCTAGAAGGAGACTGCAGAAACTATTTGAACAAAATGTACAAAGAAATGGAAAAACTTGAGGGACAAATATGTTTGATGACAACAGAGATTGTGGACCCAAGGGAGAAAAAAGTCCCAGCATTTTATTTGTTTCTATCATTGCTGGCACTGCATGTAAAACATGACTACAAGGCACTCAATCAATCAATGCATCACACAGAACAATAAATGCTGGCAGCGACCCCAGCCCCTTAATGTCATAGGCACTGCAAAAGTCTAAACAAGTCACAAGTCACTGAGAGACTCACCTCCCATCCTTCAACATCAAGTCCTCGCTTGCCATAGATATCATAGATAGCACGTGCCTGAGGGTCACTGAGCACTAAAAAGAGATTCAAAATGTAAACCAGCAGTATGCTTTCTTTACGTCTTGAAAGAACCTAACGTACATCAAAACATACTCAAGAGCCTCAACAGTTCAACATAGGGTTGAAAAGGGAATTGAAAGCACAATGTGATCAATGCTCTTCTTACCTTCATAAGCTTCGTGTACAAGGTTAAAAAGGTGCTCTGCTTGTCTCTTTAGTTCAGGATCCCGGTGTTTGTCTGGGTGATAGAGCATGCATAATCGTCTGTATGCCGCCTTCAGCTCCTCCTGCGTAGCCTGAAGGGAAAAAAGACAGCACACCATGGTTACAACATAACATAACGCGGAGTAAAAATTGTTTTTAAAAATGTAATCTAGCCTACCATTACCCCAGCATATTTTATGTTTTAAAATCACTCGGAGTGATATTTTTACCTTCCTTGCTTAAGAATATGGAAATTATAAGAATATTTATAGTTCAGTACACTTATATACTTTAGCCTGCCAGCAAATGGTTTTCTTTTACATAACGATTTTTCAGATAAATATGATACTCTTTGCTACAAGTAAATAATCACGACCAAAAACGTCCGATTCCTGCAGACTTAAAAAGTCCATTTATAATATAATCAGCACTGCGTGTTGCATGGTGAGGCTCCGAAGTTACACTAGCTATTAGCAATCTCCAAAGTACATGACATCCATGTGAAACTGAAAAAAAAAATTGCCAGTCCGTGAACATCAACTCTTAGATTGCCACATAAACACACCGATCCTACCCAAGTAACACATTACGATGGCAAAGCTGTCACCCCACGACCCTTCTGTGCTCACTGAAACAACCGAAGAGTTAATCAATGTCGAGGGTCACTAGTTAGCTGCCTAGCTAATGTTTTTATCTACGTTTGGGAGCAACGCTTTAATATCAGCAGTGTAAAGTTTATAGGACGACTGATGCTGAATCCGCACACGCAATCATTCAGGTCCCAGCCGCATGTTGTACCTCTCTTCTGACATTTAGCAGGGAATAATAATCATCACTGGCGAGCTCATCATCGTCTAAGGGAGACGCCATGTTCACACCCGGTCATCTCTTCTTTGTGTCACTTATGTCGTTCCAAGTCTCCTCTTCGCGCTCTGTCGCCCCCTGGTGTTGGGATGAGCGACAACTCCGCGGCCGTTTCCTATAACCTGACACATTGCTACGCGGTCCTGTGCATATTTAAGTTTGAATTCATTCATTCATTGTGCTTATGAAGAATAGTGCGTAGGAAAAAGTATGAAGTAGCCCGGCTTTTTTTTGTGTTTGTTTTTGTTTTTTTGTTGTTGTTGTTGTTTGGGTTTTTTTGCACTGCAGCCATCCGCGGTTTTACTTTAAAGTTACTTTAGTGTTCATTCGACCTGATTTATTTTTATTTCAGTTTTGCAAATGATACTATATAATGGCTAAATAACTTACAGGGGAGAAATATTATGCATATACACCGAATGTGCATTTTTTTATGTGAGAGAAAATGAATATTGCTCATATTTAGAGGGAACGTGTATGCTTTAATTCTAAAGGGATATTGCCTGCATCACATTCAGCTATAGAAGCAATTAAGGCAGGGGGTGAAGAAAATCACATTAGGTCTTTCATTAATTACTCTCCTCGCAATAACAACAAGCCGTTGACTGCACGAGGCGCAGCAGCAGGCAGCAGAGGAGCTGTTCTTTCAGCACCACCACCTCAAACTATACACTGCATTTCAACGCTGACGGCCAGCAGCCTGTTAAAGGCTGTCCTTGAGTGGAGTGCCGCAGTTGAAGCGATTAAGCACAGTGATCTGTAATTAGATTGCCTCTAGCCATTTAACGTATATTGTCAAGCATGTGTGATTGCGCCATAATGATAGCAGTTACAAGAAAAACCTCCGTGGCATATAGCGGGTAGAGTTAAAAGTTAACTCTGGACTCGAAACAGCTGTTTACACGGACTCCACCGCCGGCAACCTCCCTCATGGTGGAACAAGAGGTGGTATCCACATCTCTTGGAAATCAATGCGGTTTTCAGTATTGTGGTGAAATCATTTAGACAGGCCTACAGGGCTAAAAGTAGTCTGCAGGCTCCCCAGTGTAAACGGACACATGATTGACAGACCACGCAGAGTACTGTCCAATATGTCTCAAATGCTTTATCATTTGTTTCTTTACAAGGCTGCATATTTGTCTTCAACTCAAACTCGGTGTCTTAAATACGGGAAAATGAAACTTAAAACAAAGTGCTCTGTGATGGATGATTATGGAAAATTCTCTCTTTTTTTTTTTTTCCTTTTCTGAGGCTGAGCCTCCAGTTATTAGTTGTACGAACCAGCTCGTGTCTCCAGTATCAGATTAGATAAGCAGACTTTGATTAAAAAACAATTAATGAAGAACATTAAGCACTTAATTTCGCCTAATAACTGATTTTGCGTCACTCGGAAATGACAGTGTAAAACAACTTGGGTGGGGTGGCTCAAAAGGGAAGCATTTAATATTCACAATCTAATCAGTTTCTTTAAAAAAAAAAAAAGAAAAAAAGAAAAGAAATAAAATTATGAAAGCAACCTGCCAGGCATTAAAGTTTTCTTTTCCTTTTTGTAATACCGTCTTTTAAAGACCAGCATTGCCTCTGAGCTGTAAAAAATTATTAAATAAAAAAATATATGTATTAAAAAAAACCCAAAACAAAACACGGCTGGCGGTGCCAAGGTGAGGGGAGATGTGTTGTTTTTCATCCCGGAGCCTCTCTGTCAGTCACCGCCTCATAGCCAATGATAAGTTCGCCTCGGTCGGACCGACTCGCCGCTTGCTCCTCCGGTCCCTCCTCGTGCTGTCCTCGCCGTGCACGCGCGTGGTACCCACGGTCGTGAGGAGGAGGAGGATGTTGCGCGTGAAGGGGAAATGGCTGCCGAAAACAAGCCGGAAGGTAAGAGAAATATAATGGGATTAATTTACTAGTATGACCGCGGTGTGGGTTTTGGAAGAGCTGCAACTCCGTGCGGAAATGACACACGCGTGAAGCCGAGCGGAGAAATTTTCGGTAGAAAGCGGCTCCGCTATTTTCCTCCGAATAGGCTGCTAAAACGTGGAGACATCACCTAGCCAGCTAATATTAGCTTGCATTCTAGCCAAGCTACTATTCCCATCGTAGCCCACATTTAAAAGCACGCCACTGGGACGAATAGCGTGGCAAAAGTGCCGTGTTTACCGTTTATTGTGCTCGGGATCCTTGTCAAATGACGAGCAATTCAAGTTGTTAACAACAAGGCTAAGTTAATGACAACATGTCATTGGCATCGACCAACTTCTTCCCTTATTACCCAGCTTTAAAAGCGGCTTGGTTGTGTTAGTTTATATGTCAATACGGCTCTGTTTTCGAGCCGCTTTTTGCAGCTTGTTTTGACGGCATTGCAATAGGTTAATTATTAAGACATGTCTGATTTAAAATGTAGCCTATAAGTCTTGTTTTTTCCTCTCTCTTTCTTTCTTTCTCATCTTGGAGAGGGTCGTTTAGTCCCCCCACCTCTTAAAGCGCGAGAAATTTCTTTGGCTTTCAGCGGATAGTGTTTATGAGCCAGAAGTGATGTATTGTTTTTAAACGAGCGAATATTAGCCTCCGTTTTCCAAATGCCAATTAATACTACTTGGCCTATATTTGGTCCGAAACACGGGCATCAAAGCGTTGTGATGCCTGCTCCGCTCGCAATGCCCTATCGCACTTGAAATACCATCACACCGGAGGAAGCAGGGAGGATGGAGAGTAGGATTTCCAGCAGCCTGCCTGCCCATTACACTACTTTACACATAGGACAAAACGAAGACTTCCCTCCCCTCCTCAGCTGACTTCACACGGCTCGCTAACTTGAAATGAAATGCACTAGACTTAATTATTTTCCTTCTTAGTGGAATATTTTATTGCAACCCATATGCATAAGAGATTTGATCTCAGTCAGACAGGCCCATGGATTTTTTGGGTGAGTAATTAAACAACGCCTGCATGAAAATAAAGACGTGATCCATGATTTTTAAACGGACCAGTTTTCCTGGTGCCTTTTCACTGATAGTGGTGTTTGAAGCTGGCTGGAGCCAGTCACTTCATCTTAATCTCAGTGTTTTTGATAAAGATGAAATGTGTATATGTTAAAAATATATATTTTCAATAATGATGTTAGAATTAAACGAGTGATTATTTACATGTTATAGTTTGTGTGTATTCACACGTTTTTGCTATTGTTAGCTTAATTGATTTATTGATAAGTATTTAACTTTTTTATTGAATAGAATATAGTGGTAGATCATTCAAATCATATGTTCCTGTTTATATATATATATATATATATATATATATATATATGTGTCACTAGACATAAATAACTTGAGCTTATTATATAGTATTTTACTACTACAGTATATTTCCAAATAATTAGACGGCTCATTCTCTCTCTTGACTATACTTCCTTTAGTGATATAACATGTTTTTGGGGTCAGCTTGTAAAAATCATAGTTATCAGGCTTTTAGTAAACATTTTTCACCAATAAATCATTAAGTCGACCTTGAAGACTTCGATGGATGAAAGTCATATTTTAATGGATAGTTAAGATGACCCCACCCTACACCCCAGAACTCTTTCCAAACTTTTCAAACTGTGATGTTTACACTTTGGTGGCGATAAATATGAACAAAAAGTACAGAGAAGTACTCTTCCTGAACTTTGGGACAAATTAATAAATAAAAACCATCAAGCTCCAGATGCAGTGGGTTTTAAAAAAAAAAAAAAAAATTAGTTACTTGACTTTCATTGGGTTTTCACGAGTATCACGTCACTAATGCTCCAAAAAGGACCTATTGCTTAAATGTATGTGTGCATAACATGCATGTTATTTTAGCACATGCATTCTCAGCTCTATTTGCAGAAAAAAAAGCTGTGCTTTTTAAATAAATCAACATGCAATCACAAGCACAAGGCCAAGATTTGTTATTTTTATCTGAGTGCAACACACAGATGTAATGAACTGTAACATAATGCCATTCTTTAAGAGAACTAAAAACACCAGAGCCTCGTATTACTGGGAGAGGCCCCAGAGAGAGAGACTTTGGATGATTTAAATAAGCCTGCAGAAGTTAAACCACTACATGGTGTCTAGCCTTAAAGTCATGTTGGCTTCATGGGAAGTGTGTTATTCTCAGTTATTCTGCAATTCTAAAAACAACATAATGTGTCCGCTTACTGGGCAGAAAAGTGGGCGAACTCCTAAAGTATCACTACACACTGAGGAATCTGGGGAGAGAAAAAAACCTATAGATGCACAAAAGCAGATGTTAATCTGAACCCAGATTTGAAGAAATTTAAAAAATGTAGTATGTTTATAATTAACCAACAGCTCAAAATCTAATGTGGCGCTCATAAGGCATTCAACCATGATGACTACTGAGGTCTATACACCGATGTAGGGACATCACAATACTAGAAATGTAGTAGTTTGTACCAAAACCAGTATAATTAGATGATTTTCAACCCCCGAAATACAAAAACAAAATGATTGTCCCATGTGCTCAAATAATTACTGGCAAATGTTTATATCTTTTTAACAGGACAAAGACCAAATATTAGGATGGTTGCGTTTACCTTAGGTCTTCATTCACAGTGAGGAGGTTCCACGCTAACGACATGTCAGCGCGTGGCTGCGAGTGTGCGTGTCCTGCACTGCCGTTCACATGGACTTACCGGACAATCGCTGGTCAGGGCCAAGAGTGCTGGAAATCGACTGATTCCAGTGCCCTGGTCAGTCGGTGCATCTCTAGTTTGAATCCTTTACAGAGTAACATGTAACAGACGTTCCTTAGAGGTCTGTCGGATATCAACAGTGTCAAATAAAGTTATAGCTTAGTACACAGATTACAAATCAGGGAGTTACAAGTTTATAAAAAACTTTTTTACATTGTACTCTACTGAGATAATTGAGCTCTACTGCCAAGTGATTTCATGTTGTGTAAGTTCTTAATAAAGACAAGCAAGTTTAGCAACATTTGGCAGTAATGAGGATTTTTCCAAACTCTTGAAATTAACAAGAAAAAGCTGTTTTATGTGTGTGTCCTTTTATATTTTTTGCTTTTTTTTGTGTGTGTGCGTAGGCCAGCATTTCATGGACATCTTAGTAGTTTTTAAACAACTAACTAGAAACTGCAGATGACATCACTGGGTTACTCTAGAAGAGAGAGCATGGTTTACCCTGTAGAAACAAAGAAGTCTGTGTAGGTAAATGTTGGAATAGAGTGCCATTTGCTATTTATAACCCAGGAGAGGAGGGCGACAGACACTGATGTTCCCAAACTGTAAGTGTGTGTGTGTCTGTGTGTACTGTGCCAGCTTTTGTTTCCTTGCACGAGCATGTTCTCCTCTACGTTTCCTCAGAATAATGACGTTATTATTCTCTGCTGTCATTACAGAAAATATGTGTGCATAGCAGCCTGTGTCTTTGTGAATGTGTGTGTTTGCCAAGGGATTTCTGTTATTCCAGCCACAGTCGGCATTCAGGCTGTCTTTCTGCATTTATAGCCTAATATGGAGTAAGAGTACTGACAATCTAAGATAGTAGGTGAGGTTTAATGTTTGTTCTAGGAGACACAGCACCACTGACATCGTCTGTCTTCTGTACTATTGTGTTCCAGCCTCGTCGCAGATTGTAAAAATAGTCACCGTCTGAAGAAGTACATGCACATATTACGTAATTATTCACAATGAATAAATCATCCATTTACAAAACGAATGATGATCAGCGTGAGATGCACTCTTTCAACATGGTGTCTTAAATTTCCATCTTCAGTCATTCTGCAGTCACTGTAATAAACTTTTAAAAAGCATCAGCACAGCTTCTTGGCTTAACCAGATAGTTTTGTTGTAAAACTTCAGACTTCTGGCTCAGATGGAATTAAAAGTTCAGACCAAAAAAAAAACAAGAAAAAGAGAAATCTTTTACATTTTCCAAGGCTATCCAAAGGGGCTGGATTGGCTGCTTTTAAAGGTGAGTTTCTGCCCCTCAGGCAGTTTGTTTGATGTTATGTGGTGCACATGAACATGAATGGTCCCGTATTTTGTGAAGGGCAGCAAGATTTTGAAACTGAAAGTGTGTTTTCTGACTACATTGAGTTTTTTTTTTTCTTTAAACTCCTCTGACAGGACTCGTGACTGAGGTAACCTACAAAATGTAGTAGCTGTCAGACATGCGGTAAAGGACTTCTTTTAACCTAAACCACAATCTTTTCTCAAAGCTAACCAAACAGTGAGCGAAAACGCAGCTTAAGTGTAAAAATATTTATTTTTATGATCGTGTGGGATTCAAGCTGCAGTCTCCTTGGTGAAAGCTGTTTGACTTACCTGACCACCGCCGGCTCCTGGCTCGTAAGGTGGTCTTGTTTTTCAGACTGGAAGCAGATCATTTTGTGTGAACGAACACAAATAAGATTAATTTTGGCGATTACTTTACAAATTCCCCTGAGACTGTGGCGTCTATTCATTTCCCCTTTACCCATATCCAGTCAAGTGCTGCTATTGGCATCAGGCCAGGCCAAGCGGTGAGTGACATTTACTTCACACTCTGCAGCCTGACATCTGAGCAGCGGGTGCAGCAGCACCAAGATGATGTCACATGAAGTTATTTCAGTGTGTGTGTGCGCGTGCGTGTGCATGCACACAAGCAAGTTTAAGCGTTAGGCAGGTTTGTGCAATTGGTATTTACTCAGGCCTATTTTGTGTGCAGCTCGTGATTGTGTGTAAACGTTTTTTTACAGTACGTGTGCCTGCTTGCTTTCTGAAAGCTTGTTTATGCGTGGGTGGTTATTCAAATGTGTGAATAAATAAACCGACATATGCAGGTGAATGTGTGTCACCTGCTGCAGCAGTATCCACATGTGTGGTGAGATACATTTGAATACCTATATGTGCTTACAGCTGTGTCTCTGTTTTGGTGTTAGCCACTGTATATTCTTTTATTAATTTATTTCTTTTAGTCATGTGTGTAGACATTTGTGTCTGTGTCTGCGTGCATGTGCGTGTGCCTCATGGACAGAAACCCCCCACCCCCAGCCTTTTCCCAAGCTGTTCCCTCCCTGGATCTTGTTTTTAGCACTGGGTGAGGCAGTTTTTCCCATTGAGTCAGCTGTGCGATTCAGATAGTCCCAACAGCATGCAAAAAGCATGGAAATGTGTGTGTCTTGTATGACTGTTGGTAATGAAAGACCTATGCAGCTGTCATAGATGCTTCAGGAATGCTGTTTCTACTTGTTGTGTTTACATAAACCCAACTTTCTTGATTCCTGTGTCAGTTTCTTATCATTCCTTCACTTTAGGTCTTGGTATACTGCATAGGGCATCTGATGCTGAAGAGCCTTTCATGCTTTCACTGCTGCAGTTTCAAATCCTGTTGCAATTTGTTCCAAGTGTAAGGATTTTAAATCTTGAAAGCAATTTCAAGCACAGATTTAGAAGGCCCAAATAATTTTGTGCTTTTCCGTTTTTATTGTAAAACAATTTACATAAAGCCTGCTTCATAGTGACTCCCATGTGCTCCTTGAATCCTAAATATTTGGGGGGTTTTTTTTCCAGAGAGCACTTCCCACAGAGCATCAACTGTTCCTCGTTGAGGATGGAGCAAACTGTCATTTCTCTCTCTTCACTTTATCCTCGTCTTTTCCCAGATTCCTCAGTGGCAGTGGCAGTGTCGTGCACATCCTTGCGGTTTCCCATGGATCTCAGGGTGGGAGAGCGGGGGATGCGCCCTGGTTCGGACACGGTGCTCCTCACCCCGCTGCACCCGCCTTTACACCTCTCACCGTTCTCCCCACAACCTCGCAGCTCTTTCTCCCAACAACAGCTTCACCAGCAAATCCGGGTAAGGATGCAGAAATGGAGTAAAACCTGAAAAGACTTATTGGAACTTTTGTACATTATATTTTATTACACTGCAGTCTTATCTGACTTTTTGCTTTATAAATGTTGCTAATGCATATATGTGTTTGGTGGGGTAGTTTAATATGGAACAAAGGAGGCGAGAGCACGAGCATCATGAGAAACAACAAGAGTTGCAGCAGCTAAAACACAAAGACAAGAGTCAACAGAGTGAGTCCACACACACACACACACACACACACACACACACACACAATGGGAAGTTAAACTCTAACTTTGTTACTCTACAGGTCTCTACAAGACTCCAAATACAAATTTTTTTTTTTACTTTTCATAAAGTCATTTCTACAAATTTAAGAATAATTATGGCCCAGAGTGCTAATCATGGCCAGAGAGGAAAGTCCCTGCAAGAGATCTTCTTCATCTTTGTTACAGTGTTTCTCCGATTGCAAAGCTGCTTTCTTTGAAGTGAGGTCTAAATATAACCTGAAAACGTGGAGATAAATATAGTTTTGCATCCAGGCACATAAAGTCCCTGGGTCAATATTGACTTGATCACTCCTAGCACCAGCTGCCACCTCTGTGTGCACACTTATACACAAGAATGGAAGCAAACATAGTCTCAGGCCTAACCGGTGACTTCACAGTGCATTGCACACAAATGCATCAACACTCGGAAGCATACATGCATGTATAGCATTTGCATTTTATTTAGCTATTTATTTCCTGCACAACTATGCAAATAATGTCTGGTTGTGAACACTGTGCTTTAGGCAGGGCTTGCTCCTCCCTTCGTGCTGATACAGCTGGTAAATGTTTCTGTGGATTTGATTGGTTACTGTGGCTGATTGACAGGCGCGGTGGCAAGTTCCTTAGTGAAACAGAAACTCCAGGAGGTGATTCTTAAGAAACAGAAAAAGGCCGAGCTGGAAAGAACAAACGCTAACTCTCTGACTGCACCTCCTGTCCAATACAGGTAAAGCAGCATGTGTGCACAAGCAGAACACAAAACACTAAGTGTACAACACAGTCACATTATAATAATAGTGTAATTCTGTAAATCAACTTTATATCGTGAATTTAAAGTAAAGGTGTACCATGTGTGGCGTCACTGTTTACATGAATGGTTTGAAGTGTAATTGTGGTTATGTTGTGTTTTTTGCAGAAAGCTGGGCCCTGACCCCAGCGTACCCACTCTTGTTTCCTCTTCGACACAGCCCCCTCCTGAGGGTCCAGAGGGCACGCCGCTGCGCAGAGCAGGTGAAACATTTGACACGAAATCATATTAAGGAGACATCTGACGAATACATATCATGGTGGAAGCTATGAATTGACACTATAGGGAAGTGAAACTGAATTATGACGTGAAAGACCTAAAGACAGCCTGGTCATTTCTCATTTACCATTCAAATAACGAATGTGAAATATTTACCTCAATTAGTTTTTTCAGAAGGGAGGAAACATTCCACTGCTGAGATTTCATGCCTAAACCAGACGAGTCAAAATCTGTTTAAAAAAAAAAAATATATATATTTTCAAATGGAGCTGTTACTATTTACTCTGTTGTCTCCAACCTTTCTATCAAAAACAACTGAATAATGTTTACTGAGTCCAGAGAATAGGAGTTCCTGAGTATTAAGAATTTGGTAACACTAACATTTTTCTGTTATGACACATTGTGAACATTTGGGATTTCATTACGTGGAAATTGATTCATTTTCAGGCTTTTACAGTCAGCAAACAGCATGAAGTAATATTCCTTTGTGCGTCTCTTTTTCGCTAGCGTCTGAGCCTAATCTGAAGGTGAAACACAAGCTGAAGAAACACCTGAATACCCGCAAGAGTCCGCTCACCCGCAAAGAGAGTGCCCCACCCACTGTCAAGCACAGAGTACCTGATACACTGGGTAACCTTACAGACACACAAATGCAGCAATAAATAAGAGCGATGCATTATTGTAGCCGTAAGCTGTTTTTCGTTATCACCGACTCGAGCAAAGTTTTTCATTTGTACACTTTTTTGGGGGGGTTTGTTTGTTTTGTACGGGATTGTTTTTACCTCTGATCTGCTGTGATGTGACTGAAACACAATTGAGCTGCATAATCAGATCCCAAACTCACCTTCTGTCTCTCTGTCTGCAGACTCGTCCCCGAGCAGCAGCAGCACTCCAGTCTCTGGCTGTAGCTCTCCTAACGACAGTCTGCCTAATGAGAATGGACTGCTGCCATCTGCAGGCGGCCTCTCACACGAGGTTTGACAAGAAACACACACACAGTGCTGTTGAGTCCTCTCAGTTTTACTGTATTAACTCTCTATGGAAGTTGGCATAATGATATTAAGTTCTTTTCATACTTGTTTTCAAAATAGTAAAACAGGCATTTTTAACCTGCTTTGGTTAAAAAGTTGTTTTCCGTGCATTGGCTGCTGCTGGGATGCTGGGTAATGATATGTTTAAAGACATAAGAGTATGGGAACACTGTTTGTCAGCTGTTTATGCATAATTCATTTAATCATCAAAGTCAAAACAGAGCAACCTCTGTCACACCTGCTGCGGATGTCTGACTCATGATTTCCCAGTGTCAAGGCAGCTCGAGACAAAACATTAGCTTAGGTTTCATTAGACCATGCTGGTGTAGAGTAGCTCACAACAGACTGAAATTATTCTAAATAATAACATTTTCAGTTATTATTTACAGTACAAAATGTTAGACAATATACCGGCTTTGGTTTAAAATGTGAAAATCAGTTTGTTTGTTTGTTTGTTTGTTTGTTTTCACATAGAGTGTGGCTTAGGAAAGTTTATTTTTATCAGCACAATTTCAGTTGGATTTCAATTTTAGATCATGTTTATGTTTGGTATTCTCAGGCCCAGAAACTGCTGCTCAGAGATGGTACTCTAGCTAACTTCACCATCCAGAGTCCCTCCACCCTGCCCACCATCACACTGGGACTACCAGCTAACTCGAGGGTAAAAACTGAAATGCATTTCAATCAGTCATTTCTTACTTCTGCCAAGGAGGTTATGTTTCTGGTAGCGTTTGTGTGCGTGCGTGTCATTTTACGTGACATCTCAAAAGTTTTGGATGAATTCTGATTGAACTTTGTAGGGGTGTAGAGCAGTTTCATGTTAAACATCTGTTGAAATTTGGCTTAGGTCCACCAAGGTGTTTAACCTCCTAGGACCTGGCGTCCACATATGTGGACATCACATTTTGGGTTGTCTAGACCGCAATACTAAATTTTGCTCTACAAGGATCTGATATCCACTTAAGGGGACATTATACTGCCACTTTTCTATCAAAATTTAAAACGAATGTCCTCATATGTGGATATAAGGCCCTGGTAGAGCAAATTCAGGTAAAAAGATAATTCTTTGGGACCTGATTAATGTAAAAACAGTCAGCCCAAATAGCAAAGAGAAGTTAAAAATGCATGCCATGAAAGAGTTCAGGACTTAGGAGGTTATGGTCAACTTAAATATTTGTTGGTCAAAAACTGACAAAAAGCCTTATAACTAAGAAAGTGCGATTCTTACACAAGTGATGTGTATTATCAAGTTTTAAATATCGTGACCTCTGACCTTGCAATAGATTGATATGAAGGCGAAAAGTCACAATGCAATATATAGCTGTTTAAAACTGTGTTTCTTAATTTCATTGTGTGGGTGGGTTAGGGTTTTTGGGCTGTAGCTCAGGAGATGGAACTAATCTACTACTGGGAAGCTTCGTGCTTTGATCCCTGGCTGCTCCAGTCTGCTTGCCAAAGTATCCTTGGGCAAAATACTGAACCACATGTTGCTCTCTGATGCATCCATCAGAGTCTCGATGTGTGTGACTGTTAGCTAGAAAGCATAGGGAAAAAAAGTGCTTTTATGATTGGATGTGAAGGGGTGACTGAGGCATGTTGTAGGTAGAGTAGAAAAGCACTATATGAGAACCAGTCCAGTTACCATTGTTTGTATTGACAACATGTAAACGTACAGGGAATGATATGTAAGGATTCTAAATATCACATTATTTATTATGACTTTTTTATGTACATTAAGGTAAAAAATTAATGTACAATGTTTCTGAATAAGTATGTTTTTGGGGTCTTTTCTTTTATTTGGAAAACAAAAAAAACTTTTTCCTTTGCTATTTATTACTAAACATTTAAAAAATTAGACTAAACAGTAAAATGAATACTACATATGTAATATATCCCCATACATTATAAACCATATATTAAAAAGGGTTTCAGCAGGGCAAATAACAAAAGCCTGCACTTCGTTCTTACGGCACTCCAAACTTCTTAATGTAAAAAGAACAAGGAAAACAAAACGGTTATATACAAAATACTACCCAGGTTTGCACTATTAAATAATCTATGGCTCTGGCAAACATTTGTGTTATAATAAATGATCTGTACTCAAATCTGAGTGTTGAGATGACTGTGCAGTGCAGTCTGTAGTGTTAAAATTAACTTAAGTCACATCACAGTGACTTCAAAATCTTTCTGAAGTAAATGAAATCATCACCGTTTCACATATCCTGTTTTACAAAGGAAGTAAGTCAATTAAAGGAAGCTTGGTTCTCAGGAGATGCTGTTTCACTATGACTTGAAACTCTGGCTTTCTGGCATACAGCGTGATGAAATTAAAAGACGCTTTAGGCAGTTATGTCACTTCCGCTTTACATCAGTGTCTTCAGAACTGATCAACAGAGAAATGTTTGTCACAACTAAATGTTGTTATTTTGTTGTCCCGTGAATTCATCCGTGTCGAACGTAAAATAGCGTGTTTGCTGTGACTACAAAGTTCTTTTCAACTGTGTGTGCAGACTGAAGGAGAGCTGTCCTCGATGAAGATCGGCCGAGTACCGGTGGTCACTGCCGGCGGCTCTTCAGTGTTCCTCCCCCTCAGCAGAGAAGATCAGGCAGGGCAGATGAACCCACACCTACCTGTCATCATCCTGGAGCCATCTGGACTGGTCCGCACTCCGCTACTCACCGGTGAGACACGCGCACTCTGTGCACTCATCTGCAGTATTGAGGCAAAAGCTCCACAGTTCACAGTTAAAACACAGATTTTTCATTTTAATGTTATGTGTGGTTTATTTGAAAAACTTAATCAGCTTTAAAAAAAAAAGAAGAAAAAAATCCACAACTCTGCAAAATATACACATCCAAAGTATTGACAGTTGTGTGACCCTGTTATTAGTTGTAGTGAATGAAATGTTACAGCACCACCTGGTGGTTACGTTTGGAATGCACTTTTGTTGAATTTCAGACAAGTAAACTCGGAGGCTACCACTTTCAGACTAGTTTTAATCCTTCACCTATTTGTGTGTTTCATTTCAGTAACTTTTCTTTCTTTACATTTTGTTTGAACGTATGTCTCTGCTTTCACGCGAGTGAATTTCCTCTTTATCGCCCTGTCTCTTGGCAGTTCAAGGCCTAGACTCCGTTCCGCTACAGTTTGCGCAGCCGTTGGACCACCTGTCTCCTGGAGGTGCTCAACCACACAAGCCCCTGAGCAGAGCACGCTCAGAACCCCTTCCTCAGAGTCCCCACGCGCTTCACACACATCTCCTACAACAACAGCACAACACGCAACTACTGGAGAGGCTCAAACAGCAGACGCACCTGGGCAAGGTAGGAATACATGTGCACCTTTCTGTGCTGTTTGAGATCATACATGATCTCCTCTTTGCCACATTTGCATCAAGTCAGATAAAATTGGCTGCCTGTAACCTTTTAAACATGATTAAAGGTACATCCAGGTGTGTCATTAAGGGGAGGGAGGCTGAGCCTTTCTTGAGATTGTTTTATCAAGCCTCTTGTCACAGCTCATTGCCCTTCACTCGTTAAATGCACTTTAACTCCAACATCCACCATTTTGAGCCGTTCTTTCTTCTCTTTTTAACGTATTAAAGTGTTACTTCATCTTGCCCTCAACTGAACACAGATTTACGAACATTTTTTACTTTCAAATCAAACTTTAATGTGTGTATATCCATTTACAGCTGATGTCCAAGTCAAGTGAGAAGCCCAGATTGCATCAGATACCTTCTGAGGATATGGACTCGGAGGATGGTGGCGGGATGTCACCCACGGAGCCAGCCTATCACAGCAGAGGGCGGTCAGAGTCGCTGAGGGAAGTGGAGCCATCAGCATCCAAGACGCACGAGGAGCAGATGAACCTGCAGCATGCGCTCATACTTAATCAGGTTTGGAAACATAGGATACCTTCAAACACACACACACACTCACGTACAAACACAAACAGGTAGATGGGTAAAATACAACTGTGGAGCTTTTTTTCTTTTCTTTTCTTTTCTTCATCATCCAGTCCTGTAGATGGCAGCCTAACACTGACACACTGGCATCTGCATATTTGCAGCTACAGTTTAAGAGTTTTACAGTTTGATGTAACGCATGTTTGTGTGGTCATTCTCAGGCTTAATATAGGGTATTTTTGCAAATTGTAGTTCCTGTAAATCAGGAAAGAAACAAATTACTTTGTAACATGTACAGCTTCGTATCATATTAGTAGCAACTGAACACAATGTTCCTGCATTTTCCTTTTTGTAATTTAAGTTTTTCTCCTTTTTATTTTTGTATTATTGATAACTGTAGACTGTCTATCTGACTTAACGATGTTCCCTATCAATGACTCCCACTAGTCGTTGCTATGGGAACAGCAGAAGCAGCTCCAGCAGCTCCATCGACAAATGGAGACCCTGGCAGTACCTGTGTTGCGCGGAGGCGGTGGGGCGGTTGGTGGTTTGGGCGTCCATCGCCCCGTGTTCCGTACGCAGTCTTCCCCAGCCTCCACCTCTCTCACTCTGCCAGAGAAAACCCTCAGCCTGCCCACACAAGACACCAGCAGCAAGCCACGCTTCACCACTGGTGAGTCGCACAGTGTTCTAATTAATGCATACTGCACCTTCTGTATAGACATTTTTATTATTTTTAGGCTGGGGCTGTATAACATGACAGATCTATCAAACAGTTACCAGGATTTTTCCAGCTGGTTTCTGCCAGTGCTTCACAAATTATGTGCTGTAATATCTGCTCTGTTCAAGGGAGTTAGTTGTGTATTATTAAATGGCTCTTTATATTGATATGTTGAACCATATGATTAAAATCGTAAGTGAGGACCATGCTCCATTAACGGTGGTAAGCCTGCAACAGTGGGTGTTTTTATGTGATCACTGTTAGAAAAATTCATATCATGTGTGAAATTAAAGCCAGTAAACTGGCCATCACAACTAACATGTTGTTATCAATCCTTTTTTTGTACACAGGCCTCGTCTATGACTCTCAAATGCTGAAACACCAGTGTACCTGTGGAGATAACAGCAGTCACCCAGAGCATGCTGGGAGGATACAGAGCATCTGGTCCCGACTACAGGAGAGAGGCCTGAAGGGACAGTGCGAGGTACGACACAAGACGGACACACACACACACACACATACCCACACTGGATATGGTTAGTCAGGTATCGTTATTGTTATTAATAACAGGTGCTGATATAGTTATTTATTTCTTTGATTTCCGATGTAACGTCACGTTATGTGTGTTATGCACATCTTGCAGAGTATCCGCGGCCGTAAAGCCACTCTGGAGGAGCTGCAGTCCGTCCACACGGAGCGTCACGTGTTGCTATACGGCACTAACCCACTCAACAGGCTCAAACTGGATAACCGCAAACTGGCTGGTACGCTTCACCTCATACTGATTGTGATCAGAATCATCAAAGACTAATTTCAAGGGTTTTAAAGTGAAAGAAATTATACTTTCATCCACCAAACATCCTTTGAATTCAAGCCCTGCCAAATGAGTTCATCCAGTGCTGATTATGCCTATCAGAACCAGTCAGATCTCTCTGTATTTGGCAGCGTACTCGAGTTTTAAATCGAGTGATGACAAAACGGATTAATTTTATTCAAACCAGTAAAGGCTGGTTTGACAGAGCTGAAGAGAGAGGATCAACAATAGCAGTGAAGACAGAGTTGGCTAGGAGCTGCTTGGAGGCATCAGTAGTGGAAAAATGGTGGAAAGATTTTAAAGAAATGAAGAGTATTAAATGAAGATCAGGCATGTATTCAGCATGATTTTAAATCCTTTAAAGGATCAAACTGTTAAAAATCAAAAAATGGCAGGGACAAAAAAAAAAATTATCATCAAAAACAAGTTTTCAGTTCTGCAATTATTCTCACTGCCAGATGGGGGAGACAAACACTCTGCACTTTTGTTTAAATATTTAATATGAAATAAGTGTGTATGTGTGTACGCTGTCTTATACACAGAAATGACATTTATGGCATTATGATCGCTTAATCACAATATGCCTTATTCCTTATACAAGCAACAAACCAGTATCTTCTAATAAACCTATGAAATCACAATAAAAATGTATCCTTCTGTTTGATTTTCAGGGATCCTATCTCAAAGGATGTTTGTGATGTTACCATGTGGCGGTGTAGGGGTAAGAAAAACCAACAACACACACCAGGACTCTTAATGAATGCTGTAGAAAAGGCCACAATCGCTGAAATAACAAAAGTGGACAGTGTTTCAAAGAAAAGCAGCAAAGACACGAAAATTACAAAACAGACTGAAATAAAGAGAAGATATTAGAGTGGAAAAGAGAGCTGGCTCAGCCCTGCGCTAACATTTGCCTGACAGTCCAAGTCGAACCATGACAACTCAGACTAATGAGAACAACATGTCCAGGACCAGCGATGAAAGGAATGCCTTAGGTTTCATCGTCTGAGCCAAATGCACACTTATGCCAGGTTGCGAACAAACAGAGGAGAGAAAAAAAGCCAACGGAAAGAAAAATGACTTGTAAATATAGATCTGTATTAACACGGGAGAGCAAAAGTGACATGTTTACTCTCGAGTCACATTAGTGCAGGAGATTCTGTTTTAAAAAATGAGATTATTTCAGCAGCAATGCTATAAACACTTGTGCACTGTGTAGTTTTTAATGCTTCCTTCAATGCATACTGATCATTTGTATTTTTGATCGGCAGGTTGATAATGACACCATTTGGAATGAGTCGCACACCTCCACGGCATCACGCCTGGCAGCAGGAAGTGTTGTGGAGCTGGCGTTCAGAGTGGCCAAAGGAGAACTAAAGGTGAGAATTGAAACTCTGCAGTCATCCAGCGCTGTGTGAAAGAGGGTGAGAGACAGACCACAGATGGACACGTGTTAAAAATTAAGATGTGCATGAAGTTTTCTTTTAGTTTTGTTCACAATTCTCGTTTAAGTCACCTGCTACAATTGCAGTAGAGCACTTTATTTGGAACCACTGAGCTACTGAATGAACCGAGTTTAAAGTTGGCATTCAAGGTTAGCCGTCAGTGGTAACGATCAATGAAGTTGAGATTTCAAAGCAGCTATATTATGATGTAATGTGTAGGTGTCATGATGTCAGTAAGTTGAAAAACTGCTTCACCAAACACTACACAGCACCTTCTGATTGGGTTTCAGAAAAGAGCATTTCTGTTATATTATGGCCTAAATTGTCTTCCTCTTCCTTGTTTCACTCAAAATTTGGGATGAACATTTAAAGACTTTTTTGGTTCTTTATGGTTGGATGTAAAAACATGATTGGTTTAATAAAAAAGGGATGAAATAACAGGTTCACCTAAAAGTTTTTTTTTTTTTTTTTTTTAAACCACAACCATGAAACAAATGTTTGAAATGAGCAGGTCAAGTACAGACTGAAAAACGGTAAAGCAGCATCCTGAAGTTCCACTCCATAAACTGTGCATGCTACATTCAGTGCATATTATCCATGCGCTTTACACACATAATTAGTATTAATATAATAATGTTGTTCTTATGCCTGTACCTGTGCTTATTTTCTAATATACTGCATCAGTCTATTACACCGGTATAGTAGAGCTGGCTAACAAAGCAAAAGTCAGAAGTTGTACTTAAATAGTACGATCTGCCAAAGTTATAACATTTGTTGGGATTAAAAATTATTTATTAAGAGATCAGAAAGCTACTTCACACCTGTAAATGCAGAGAGCACTGATGTAAACCATCCTTCCTTACGTAACATCTGTCAGTTAACTTGAGCCAAGCAGGGTTTTTGACAGTAGGATTGTACCTTTTGGGGAACACGGGAGTCTTTACTCTGCCAAAGATCGTAAGTTCTGAACAGCTCTGTTAAAGTTCCCCATGTCACAATACTAATTAGTAGCATCTATCTCTTCTTTGCAGAATGGCTTTGCTGTTGTCAGACCACCAGGGCATCATGCAGACCCCTCCAATCCCATGTAAGCGTGTGTTTGTGTGTGTGAGTCATACTCTGTTTTCCTGTTCTTACTGCACTGTCAGCATGTCCTCTGTGGATGATTGTGAAAGAGAAAAAACTGACAGAAGTAAGTAAGATGAATGTGGTGGGGGGTTTGTTTACATGACGTTCTTTGCTTTTATTGTTTAATGGAATTTTTAAAGAAATATTTGTGCGTCAGTAACTTATTTTTCCTGAGCTCAGTCCTGTACAGCAAGTGTCTTTATGGTACTCCTCAAACAGAAAACTGAGATATTGGACCACTTGCCCTCTATTGAAGAACTCTTTACCCTGTTAAACAGTAAACATAGTTTGTCTGATTGTATGCTAGGGACACATTTGTTGGTTCAGAATGATCTGGAGACCAGTCAGATACCTCCTTTATGGTATATAAACTTTTGTACTAGTACTGAACACCTTGCATGTTTCTCAAACCAAGAATAAGGAAACATCTAATTCGGGTAGATGTTATCCACCACCAAAACAAACTGCAAAAGTCAGAACCACACAGGTCTTTTCATTAACCAATTACCTGTACTTTTTTGTCATTTAAGATTAAAGTCTTTATATTCTTTGTCTTTAAACATTGGCTCTGTCTCCATCTTTCAGGGGTTTCTGTTACTTCAATTCTGTAGCTATAGCTGCTAAACAGCTCCAACAGAAGCTCAGCGTCAGCAAGATCCTCATTGTCGACTGGGTAAGACTTCCTGTTAACTGTGGCCTCATTTTACTGTCTGATACCCATCCTCTTAGAACATGACCGAGGTAACTATTGTACTGAAGTAATCTCTCCTCATCGCCATGGCTAGGACGTTCACCATGGTAATGGCACGGAGGAAGTGTTTTACAGCGACCCCAGTGTTCTCTACATCTCACTTCATCGTTATGACGACGGAAACTTCTTCCCCGGCAGTGGGTCTCCCGCTGAGGTAGGTGACATCCAGGACTCTTTGCTTCCCTTTCGAGAGCAATGCTATCAGAGAAGAATGACATCAGTTGTCTTTGTTATTTGGGGTTTAGGTTGGATCTGGAGCTGGTGAGGGCTTTAATGTGAATGTGGCGTGGACAGGAGGACTGGACCCACCCATGGGAGACGCTGAATACCTCGCTGCATTCAGGTAGAGCCAACTCTGGCCGTGTTTACAGCACAGTGCAGCTAAATGGGTGACAGATTAAAATATAGTGATGGAAACCTCCCTGAAAAATGTCACTTAAATGTTCAGTTGGGTTGAATGAAGGTTACCTTGTCGAATAAGACACGATTCACATCATGACTTTCCGATGGCCCCTTGTGACATTCAGTCTGCGTTCGCCATGCTTTATTACACAGAATTCTTTATTCGTTAGCTTTTTCTTGAAGACTGGAAATATATCAAAGTGTAGAAAGAATGAACATTTATAGGTATTTTCTCTTTTCCTGTACAACAGAAAAGCCCTTGTTGGTTCAGTGTCGCAGTAGTTTTGCCACTACCAGTGTTGATCGATCAGGACAGTGTCATTTAGCACAACTGTAATCAGACGATTTCTCCCATTTCCTCTAGACTGAGCCACAACTGAAACACTGAAGCCGATCAGAGACTCAGCTCTCCGCTACCTCTGACGCACTTCTTGCGTAATTAATAATCCTTGTCATTTGGAGAGCATGTGTCTGGCCCTCCCTGTTTCCAATAACTTCAGATGGTTTACAGTAAATGGTCTCCAGGTCTTGTGTTTGACAGATTGCAAACCGTTACTTCCTGCTGGTGGGTTGGATAATTGTCATCTGTGGGAGTGTTGCACCAATAAAGTTTCAGTCTTGTGGGCTCTTTGGTTGTCTGGTGCTTCCAAGCCCCAAGGAAACACTGGCAACCATGTGGTTACTGGAAAAGAGGCACAGTGGTGAGCTCAAAGACATAAGTGGGGGAACTCTGCACATATGCATGTCCACAAATGTTTAAACCCAAACACATAAGATCAAACATATTCAAGCACATATCAGGTGGATCGGTCATAATCCGGAAACTCAGGAAATGACAAAATAGCCGGGCGCCTTCAACAGTGATCTGCCAAAATATTTAGTTCCTGACTGTTTACTCCCCATAATACACAAGCTCACTCAGTGTGAGTTTTATTTATGCAGTGCTGCTTTAGTTCTAGAGCATTGCTAAAAGTGCTTGTTTTAGGCCTGGCTCTTAGTTTTATTTGGATTTTGGGGTAGAGTTTACCCACACATTGGTAGTCAGAGCATGTCTTATATTCTCGGGGCATATGGTGACAAAAATACTTCTGTGTCGAGTGTGAAGAGAAACATTACTGTAAGTTCAGTTTGAAATTTTGTTACATTTAAAGCCGGTGGATCCATTTTCTGATCATTTGTATTGAAATTTGGTCCCTAAGAGCAGTGATGACTTCAGTGTTTTAATACCGTGATACGTCCCTAACGTTCAGGATGCTTTTGATTATTTGGGATGTTTGTACCTTCTAGAGTAACATGATAAAATACTGATCTCTTTTTTTTTTTTCAGATTTAAAACAGACTTTTTAAATCTGTATCAGTAACAAAATTAAGTTGAAAGGGTCTCTAAAGTAATCAGATCTTACTTGAGAGGAGCGCGCTGACTCATCTGCAGTGGACACAGTAAAACTGCTTCAGAGTATCATCTTTAGTACATAACACAGATCTGGACCTAATAGAACTTCTAAGTAATTTTCTGTTTTTCCCTCTGCCTGGAGCCCCATGACGACAAAAGATCACAACATCAAAGCTTTCTCAGATAATTGCCTGCTCAGTTATACAAAACAATACTGATGCTAATATGTGAGCTTTTATGTATAAGTTGCAAAACTACAGAAACTCACATTTCTTCCACATGCAGTGACATATGGTGCAACAATTTTGTGACCCACCCATTCAACACCATTGTAGATTTACTACACGTTTTAATTATTCATGTTGTGAAAAAAGTAGATCTTTCTTTAGAACGTCGGGCTAAGCAAATCAGCCTGCACTTCTTAAACGGAGCCGTGAGCTCATTTTTCTGACAGTGTTCAGAATAAATAACTGTGCTGGATTTGCTGATGAGGATTAGCTGGAAATATTTTTGAGCTGTTTTGAAAGCAACTTTTTATAATTCTATTATGATTAGCCTGTAGGTCAACATAATCCCTGTTTAAGCCCTAATGAGGAGGTGCTTTGCCTGAAAAACGTTTTAAAAACCCCAACTCCCCCGACCACTCAGCCACCCAGCATTTGAAGCACTATGAAAGCGCTTTGTAATTAATAAAGTTTTTATTAAAGCATCGAAGAGTTTGTGGAAAAACACAAAGTGCAGGCGCTGTTTAATGGAATTTTATGAGTTAAGTTTGCAAGCGCTTTAGCTGCAGAGGGGGAGCTTTGTTGTATTTTCACCTTACCCCTCACTCACGCTCCCCACCCTTAAGTTTTCCATCACCCCAACCCTCACCCAGCACACATTCTCGCCCTCTTCCTGTCCTCCCTTGATTGATCTTTAATAACCGTCCCCTCCTCTCCCCAATCCTGCCCTCCCCTCCTTTCTTCCATCTTTCCATTAGTTTGTCTGCAGTTTCTCTCTCTAGGAGGACCGTGGCAGCTTTAATGGCTCTACAGGGGAGGAGGGGTTGGGTTTTGCGGTCAGGCGTGTAGGGATGAGTGAGGAGTGTGCGCACACTTTTGATTCATATCTGCATCGGTGTGATAAAGGTTAGGCCTGCTTTATGAATTTCTATTATTGGATGAATCAAAGCACCGCCGATGTGCGTTTGCATCAGTGCGCGTGCATGTTTGCACGTGCACGCTCATTTTGGAATGTGTTTGTTTTATCTCGGCGACCTTATTTCTCTCTATGAGCTCATGTTGTCCGTCTGCACGCAGTCATGTCAGCAGTATGCGTTTGGATGTGTGTGTCTGTGTGTGTGCGTGTGCTTGAAGGGGGAAGGAGGGGAGGCCTCCAAAGTCCCCAGGCAGAATAATGAAGGTAAATGGATCCCAGATGGACTGTTTTTCCTCTTTTTCCCTGCGTTGTCAATGACGTGAGGAGAGTGACAAGCTTCTAATGGGAAACAGACTCGCACGCTGCGGCTTTGAACTTCTCGCCGACAGCATCGAGTCGAGCTTCTCCGCGTCTCCGGACGGTACCACTTTCTTCCCTAACAACAAGAGCATTAAGGACAATTTCATCTATTGGAAATCCACAAAGAAGTCAGCGAGTATAAGAGCTGACAAAACAACAATATGACTTTGTTGAGCAGGCTTGTGTTCCTCGAAGCTCTGCAGCTTCTCCCACAGGGGAAACAATAGTTCTTTGTCAGCTGTGCTCGGGCTGCTGAGTCTGGGATCAGCCAGTACATGGTTTCACTTGTCATGTTAACGACTTCTTTAGATTTAATGGTAAATATTTGTCATGTGTCCAGTTTGGACATGCCCAGTTGTGTTTGAAAACGGCTATATTTCACTGAATGCTAGGGCCGGTCTTCATAAGCACCCTAATGAAATGAATCCACACTGAAGTGCTTCTGTCAGCAGTTTAATTAAACACTGAATCAACAGAGATGGAGACTACAGCTGGTTCTTCTTTGCTTTTCATCACTTTGTGTCCTGTTAGTGCAACTTAACTTCCCCCACGATGTTTCAGTGGTGATGTCAATATATAGTTTGTATGTTTTGTTTTTTTACTTTCATTTTGTGTTAATTTTGTCAACAGTTTTGATTTTTAAAATTAATCAGTGACTCAGTTTCCTGTTGAACTTTATAATTAAGGCTCAAATGTGCACATCAGAATTTTTTTTTCCTATTCCTAGACAGCAGTGTGTTTCTAACATCTCTAGTGTTTTTCTTAAACTGTAGGTGCGTGTTACAGCCAGGGAAATGACACAAAACTACAAAACAAGACATTTTAGTAAAATTACACACTCCTTTGAAGACTGTATTGGAAACCAGTAGAAACCCCTACAACCATCCCATCCCAGTCCCTTGAAGTCATTATGAACTCTGTGTGTTCATACAGGTCTGTGGTGATGCCAATCGCTCAGGAGTTCTCTCCGGATGTAGTTCTGGTGTCAGCTGGGTTTGACGCCGCTGAGGGAAACCCCGCTCCTCTAGGAGGCTACAAGGTCTCCGCCAAATGTAAGCACAGGTTCCCACCACAGAGCGCACTTGGTCTTAACCTCTGTCTTATTTGTTGCAGGAGACAGTGAAACTTTATGTTAAGACCCTGAGTATCTGAAGATATTAGGGGTTCTTAAAGCTCGTGTTTAGCATGAACAAAAGAGCAGGATTCAAGTTCCTTCTACCATGTCTTGCTTCACCGCTGATATTACCATAATTACAGTAATTAGTAATTCGTATGTTGCTGTGGGAGGATCTATGGATGAAAATATGCATTTGTTTTGGAGACTATTGGAAATTGCAGCAGTTCACCTGCCAAGCTTTACTGTCATTTAATGTTAACAACTCTGTGTGCGTGTGTTTGTGTTCGCCGCAGGTTTCGGTTTCCTGACGCGTCAGCTGATGTCTCTAGCAGGAGGCCGTCTGGTTTTGGCCCTTGAGGGAGGTCATGACCTCACAGCAATCTGTGACGCATCTGAAGCCTGTGTCAGTTCACTCTTGGGCATACAGGTATGGCTAATGGAGTTCTTTACCAGTGTTTGTTTTTTTACGGTTAGCTGGAGCACAGTGTGTACCATTTTTACTACAGTTAGACGGGCTTTCCTTCACTCAGTGTATCTCAGTGTTCAACAGGTTTTAGGGTTCGTTATTCTTTCATTTTGTACAAGTGTCACTCATCACAATGTGCTCACTGAAATGGTGCTTCCATTTAAATAAACATTGTGCCAAATTTTGACAGAATTGAGCACAGTCCTACTTTACCAGCAGATGATCAGTGCTGAAATTCTCTCCAGGGTCAGCTGAATTCTAGTTTATTGTCAGGATGTTAAGAATATTTTTAAAGGTCTTGCAAAACCTTTATTCACTGTTTGTTCACTGTTTAACCAGTTTGTGCATGTCTAATCTTCAAATGAAAAATAAATAATGTACTTTTAATTTGTAGAAATTAAATGATACTGTTGTAGCCATGTTGGTTCTAAAAATCATGTTATGTTGTGTGTCTGTCCTGTAGGAACCGCTGCCGGAAGACGTCCTCCTCCAGAAGCCCAACGCTAACGCAGTCCGCTCCCTACAAACTGTCATACAGATACAAAGTGAGCAGCACTTAACATTGTTAACATTTAACATTGTTGTTTTGTTGGCTGATTTCAGTTTTCTTTAATCTTTTAAAAGTTTCATCTTCTTCTCTGCTTTTTTATTTCAGTTGTAATCAACACTTAACCAGTGGATATGACATTAAAAACACAATGTTGAAATTCGCTTGACATTTTTGTTACATCTTGTGTGTTTGCAGGTCAGTACTGGCAGAGTGTGAAGGCCTACAGTGGATCAGTGGGTCTGTCATACATGGCTGCTCAGAGCAGAGACTGCGAGGAAACGGATGCTGTCAAGGCGTTGGCCTCGCTCTCTGTCGGAGTTCTTTCAAGCAAGAGGTACAGGGCATGCATTTATTAACGCATACGCACAGAACACGCACAGTCAAAAATCACACTTCCGTGCTTTATATTGATGCAAACTCTCCCAGATCTCTGCTCACATGTGCTTTTCACACTTCCCTCCAGCCTCCCTGATGAGCCAATGGAACATGACAGCGACTCCATGTAGGAAAACCCAACCAATCACCTCGCAGAACGTTCAGACGCCTCAGATCTCCCGTGCTGTCATATGAACCTGAAGGGGACACATTTTCAAAGCCACTGAGCCCCAACCTTCCTCACACATACACAGACCAACCGAGACACAATGCTTAACCTCTACAGACCTGCCGTTATGAGCACCTCAATGCTGGTAACCACTCGGCTGAAGCCAGCAGCACTACCTGCAGCTGAGAAACCTTCTGAAACCTCACCAAAGAGCAATACAAGTTCATTTCAATAGACTTCTCATGTCTTCTTACCGACATTGGACCATGTGTGTGTGCGTATTGTCAGGGCCACAGCCCTGTGACCACAAACCTTTTGAGGATCAGACCAAAACTCAGAAGTGGACTTGAGCTCTGATTGCTCTTGGAGCACCAGCAGCTGTTTTTGTTGCCTTACCTTTGCCTTAAGACCAACATCAGAGGGAAACTTCAGATCGTAAATTCTTTCTGCCACATTGCTTCTCATATCAGACTCGAACTGAGCGGGATGAAAAACAATGCAGAACCAAACTACTGTATACCATCAGGTAAAGGCGTATATGCTTGATGGACACCATCAAGCACCATGAAGAAGGGGCCCCATCATTAAGAAACAAGATTTTTTTTTAAAAAGACCTAGATGCTGCGTCATTACCTACAATTTAACCACTAGAAGAAGACGACAAAGCAAAGAAGAGGAAACAAAGACACAAAACAAAGAAAGAACGGGCAGTTCTTTGTTGTTTTATTGCACTGTTCATTCCATAATGTGAACCATGAGAAATTCCAAAGCTCTGGGAAAGAAAAAACAAACAAACTTCTCCTCTCTGTAGATAATTTAAAGGTTTTTTGAAGATTTGGATGAAATGTTGTTTGCTATCTTTTTCCCACTCTTCATCTGAGATGTCTTAAGTGGTCCCTGACCCACCGTGGACATGTCTGGGCTGAAATACTGTAGAGTTTAATTCATCTGAAAAGTAGGCAATATTTTCAAAGCAGAATTATTATTCACTGCTGTTCAGTGTCTTACATTCATGTGCATATAAAAACCTACACACACACACACACAAAGCAATGACGAACTATCGATGTACCACTAGTATTCAATACTGTGTATTATTGTTTATATTTGAGACTAAAGGAGAGTTCATTCCACCGTGGCACCACTGAGGACCACTGTATTGTTCTATTGTAGTAGCAATACTGTTAATGCACTTAAAGGACATCACCCAAAGAAAATTGCCTTAAAACAGCCTGCACTTGGTGATGGGACTGTGTTGAAGCACCGCAAGGGACCAGTATGGATACTGCTCCTACAGCGACTCGACTTTTGTAAAACAACGTTTAAACCTGTGGATTTAGATGAACATCACATATGCAGTCTTTTTGTAAACTGTTTGATTTGGTTAACGAGTACAGTGACTTGGTTTTTTTGTTTTGTTTTCGGTGAATGTTTAGTTCATTATCTATAATCCGTCACAGCCTAATTAAGGAAATGAATGCTATGTTGAAGGGAACTTCATTGTGAGAATCTTTTCATTCAAACTGTTATCATGCAATCAGCCTAGACAACGCTACAACACGTCAGTCCATCTTCTAAGCTGATGTTTGTAATAGACATGTTGTCAATCATTTGTTCAAAATCAAAGTTTGTTTTTGTATTTTTGTTTTGGGGGGGGGGGATTGGACCGCCCTCTTTAAGGGGCATATAAAGGGCTCGGCCTTCCAAACAGTCAGAGAAGTTCCGAGATTGTGTTTCTTCGTTTTTCTTCGAGGTTATTTTGTAGCAAACTAGATTTTGCCATCATATGAGGTTTGACCAGTTCCACATTTTGATGACCAGTACTAATGTTTTTAGTTTTGAGCTTTTGAGGGTAAAGTGTAAAGTTCAGACCTCTGTTAACAGTGAATAACTATTAGAATTCTTAGCTGATCAGTGCAGTCACTCTTTAGCTTTGTCTAAAAGTTTCTTTGTTTGTTTTTTTTTACATCCATGATTTGATTGATTGAACAGTACAATTTGATTTCCATGATTTTTGTGTTTATAAATAACAAAGAATCATTTGGGGTTTTTTTATCCGGGTAAAATAAAGAACTGTACAAGTGTTTGTTTTATCAGACCCTGGGCACACACTGCCCGACAGGAGGCCTCGGAGCTTTTACCTTAAACACAAATTACAGTGGACACCAAAATGTAATTTTTTCTTTTTTTTTTTTATTATCCCAGTGTTGCTGCAGTACTCGTGTATCTCAACAGGAATTATTCCGAAAATGTTGCATGGAGGATCGTTGTTCTCCGATAAATGCAGCTGGTATGTCTTTCTTGTAGAGTATCAGAGTATTCTCGACAGCAAAGTGGCAGCATTGAAACATGATGTTGCGTCTTTCTTAAAAGAAAGTAAAGTATGAAGTCATCGTTATCTGACGTGTGTGCGTGTGTGAGAGAGAGAGCGTGTTGTTGTTGCATGCACACTAGTACATAATGTGCATGGATTTGCAAGTGTTAAACTGCTCGTCTGTGATTCTGTAAATGACCTCTCTTGTATTATACTCATGTTTTTGTTTGGTCTTATGTAGAGGCCAGTATTGCCTCAGCTCTTAATTCCCTTTATTACGGATGTAATTTGTACCTTCTTCTTAAAGAAAGACACTGTAAATAGTAACTCAAAGACCAAAATACACGTTGCACATGTGCCTTGATGCATTCAGTAGTATGTGTATTGGTAACTCTTAACTAACTGGACTTACAGTAACTCTGTATCTCTAAACATGACATTGAAATCTTTATTTCATACTATTCTTTATTATTTACTTATATGTTATTTTCTTACATTTCCTACCATTTGTATGTATAGAAAGATTGTCTATTTTGTACTTTTGTCTTTTCCTCTTGATTAAAAAATAATTTCCACTATAAGCCCTTTTTTTCCTTGTCATTTTTTTCAGAAAGTTATTTTTTCTGCAGAAATTAACACCGATAGTGTACACTATACTGTGAATAAGAAAAGACTCATTGTAAGAAAGGAAAATCCACCTCTGACAAAGACAAATTATGAGCATAATGGACTCGTTTAGTCTGAGATCTGCTAGAACCGTTGATTCATTTAATCAACGGTTCACTTTTGATAATATATATGCTTTACTTAAAAGTAGCACTTAACTGACGGACCTGATTGTGCCCACTCAATCTGATGATTGCAATTCTAAAAGAAGTGCAGTAAATCTGAAATACTGTATATAAAAGGTGGACATTTCTAGGTCAGAAACGTAAAAAGAAAATGGAAGTATAGGTCCCTTAAACTTGCATTCTTTCTAATAGGCAGCAGGGGGCAACTTAATGATGCTTAAGGCTTCTTTGTCTGCTAGCTCAGTAAACACTTTCCTGATTACTTCGTAATACTTGCAACTAGCAAAAGAACAAATTACCGCATGATGCTTGTTTTGTAACTTATTGTTCAGATTAGTGAGAAAAACGGGAGGATAAGGCAGGCGCTGCTTTACCATGTCAATGTCGCTAACCTGTGAGAATGTAGTGTCGTAGCTGACAGCAACAACGCTCCACTTGAGATTTAAGAGACATTTAAAAATACTCATTCACTTAGTTTCAAGTCACACCTTTCAAATGGTTGTTATGGTTGGTAATTAATTGCTAACCAAACTTGCTAGCACTAGCTTACAACTTAGGACTTCATCTGTTCATCCGTATAGGGTCACTTCTGCATCTATAAATCCAGCACGATAGCTGCTAACAGGCTAACACTAAAGAGTAAAGTTGCTGGTGAGTGTATTTATGTTGTGTCAAAATCATTTGGGTTTTATTTTTCTGCAAACCACAGCACATCAGAAGCTGTAAATCAGGGAGCTACATATCTTAGCAGAAAGATATCACGAGTCTTAAGATCATGTTATTCTTGTTTTATTTGGGGGCTTTTGTCATCACTTGATAGTTTATAATTCAGGGTTTTTGCACCAAAGTTCTTCACTTAGTTTCATACTGTATGTTCCTTTGCGATCTTAAAAATGAAAATAACATACTCTTACCTTGTGGTGCAAAAACTTTATTTATTTAGTGCTTATTAAATCATCAAGTTGCAAAACAGTAACTCTACAGCACAACTGAGATGATAAAGCTATACGTTATTATTTAGGTCTAAACATACTATAAATATTTCCTGAGCACTTAATTGCACTTTAACATGTTTCTTTTGGGAAGAATTAAGTGTTCCTGACCGGGCAAAGGCACACAGACCTCGTTAAAAAACAGAAAGCAGGGGGAGGCAGGAGGAAGGGAAAGGAAAGGAGACAGTTTAACAAGAGAGACAGGAGACAAGGAAGGCGTGGTGAGAGTATAAATCTTTGCACCAATCACTGAAAACAAAAACTTCAAGAAAGTTTTGCAGATAGTTTTATTTTTCAGGAGTTTTCTGCTTATGATACTTTACGAAGTCATACTGTGTCAGTGTGTAAAGCATCACACTTTACACATTTCAAGTAATATGTAATATAAATAAAGACTGACTCTAAAATCTGAGAAGGATACGCTAATGCAGTCTGAAATGAAAGCCTGGCTTCGACTACAGAATCTTTTACAGCGACAGCTATAATATCAGTTTCTTTAAGATACTACAGAAGGAAGACGGTCAAAAAATGTTCTCGGCAGATGACGGCACTTTGAATGTATAGCTGATCCTCGTTTTCCCACATTACTCTGAAGCATGACATACAAAGTGCATATGTATAGCAGAAACAAGAACAAGGAGCAGAACAGAGATTCAAAAGAAAGATCACAGTCACTTTATTCAGCAGCTGGTCAGACAAAGAAAGACATATTACTACTGTAACCACTTATATACATCAGCATTGGCTGTTGCGTATATAAAAATAATTCAAAATTGCTGTTTCCAAGTAAGAATGGCATTAAAGGCAGGATGTAATTATATATTATTCTAAGGTATCTCAAGTGAGAGATGAGTCACTTTCAGTTTCAATATCATCCATAAATGAAAATTTAGAATACAACTTGAATTACATGACAACATAGAGAATAGGCAAGGCCATGCACTCATTTTTAATTTTGCATTTCATATATAAATGCACAGGGACTGCTTTTTCTCTGTTGGCCCACAACTGGATTCTTTCTAAATGTCAAGTGTCTTCTAACTTGTCAGTGAAGTCTAGGCTTCAGAGACCGCACTGTGCTGACTGTGGGGCTCGGTAAACATCTCCATAAGTCTTTAAAAGAGCTGGAAACATTAGCTACCTCCCTGGGATGTTCTAATGATAGGTTGCCAGTCTTCATGTACTTTGGCAGTGAAGGGAGAAATGGATTGTCATGGATGTGCTTTGAAGCCAAACAGCATGTCAGTCGTGTTCTCTTGAAATTACCGTAAACCTTGCATGTAATGTTCATTGCTTCTCACAAAACAAAAGCCTACAATATTAGAAAGAAAGGTATATCATTTGGTAATGATATGGACTCAAATAGCATTTCCCCAGTGGAGCCAATGTATTGAAAAAAAGTGTATTTTTTTTATGTGCACCTCTACATTTGTGCACATTTGTGTGTATAAATCAGCTCTCACCTCCTCCATCACTAGCAGTGGTTTATGGGAGCCCAGCAGGGGAGCCACATCAGCCTTCCCCTTTGATGGTGACACACATGATTCATGGCTTTCCGAGACCGTTTGTTTTCATTACGCCTCCTCGTCAGCTCACTGTAGCTGTATCACGGTTTCGTGCAACGCAAGCAAATTCGGGCCAGAATGAGAGGAAAGAATGTCAAGGGGAGAGGTTTTTTTGGCACTGGAAGAAACAAAGGGGCTTGGTTTTGGGATGGACAAGAAACTTAAGGCAGGGTGATGGACGGACGGACGTGGCTGCTTTTTTTTTTTTCCCAACTTTTGCTAAGGTTCAGAGGTAGTCAGGGTAAAATGTCAGAGTGTTGGAAAACCAGGAGCTGAAAGACCACGGAAAAGTCAAAGGCCCGACAGCTCTTGCGACATTCAGTATGGTGTTCGCAGTTCTTTGTTTCTTTTAAGTCCTCTGCTCTATAGATATTACACAAACCTTTATACACTTTCTACCTCAGGGCAGAAAGAAAGTTAAATAAAAAGTGGCTCATTGTATGTAGACCTATGGTGTTGATGATGTTACTGATAATAATGATATTACTGATTTTATTTAAGGTGATAAAATCAGAGGTGATGACAATGATGATGAAACCAGCTGTCATGCTTCAGTACCTGAGAGAGCTGATGGGTCAGGGGGCTCCAGCAGAATTAGCTGTGCTGCTAATGAAGCCTCAAAGACAATCGAGTCCTTAACCATCAGCTTGATGAAGCAAATGCATGTTGAATGAAAGCTTCCATTATGATTCAAGTAAACAAAATACACATATTAAAAGAAAAAAAGAGAGACAACAATCCCTAAATAAGCTAGCAGTCCCTGCTGCATTTCCTGAACTCATTGCATTTGCATTTGTGAGCAGTGATAGCTGCTTTGGAAAAAGCAAACAAGTGGAATGACAATAATCCACGGTTACATCTCATAAGTCGATAATCAATCAAACAAATGCTCATATGAAAGCTTCCTCTCATCAAGTGTTACACTGTCTTTTCATTGAGGCAACCAGATCGCAACCAAGGTGTCAAGTAGTGTGAATCCACTAGTGAGCAGACACAGTTTGGACATCTCCTCAGCCCTTTTGCGTCATACTTTTTAGGCTCCCAGACAAGGCTAGTGACCAGCAGACATGGTTGACCACGCTCCCTCCATCCTCCAGACAGAGAAAGCATAGCTCAGTCTCTCATGGGCCAGGTAGTTACATCCTGCCAGCTTGGTGTCCATCTCATCACTCTGCAGAACCTGGTACAGAAAGTCAATGTAGCGTGACGCCAACTTAAGGGTCTGGATCTTGCTCAATTTGTCAGAGGGGAGCGTTGGGATTATTTTGCGCAACGAGGCAAAGGCTTCATTCAGAGATCGCGTCCGCTGCCGCTCCCGGATGTTGGCGATGACCCGCTGGGCGTGTGGGTCCTCGAGGCTGCTTGATAGTCCTTCAGGACTTGGACCAGGCACAGGAGAAAGGGAAAGCGGGCGATGCTGAGGACTCTTCTTGAGCTTTTTGGGGCCAGTTGGATTGTAGATCTGGTTGTCATCTACTGGCTTGACCGTGCCGTCATCTGCCAACATGGTGGGTGTAATTGCAGAAATGTGATCCTCCATTTGGGCACCCATCTGCCGCTTACGCCCGGTGATCCCCGGTGTCGCAACCACAACAGGACAGGCGTTAGAAAGCGGTCTTTTGTTGTTCTCCTTGCTGGACACCACCCCTCCCTCAGGATGGTCATTTGAGTGTTCCTCCTCTCTCATGCTTGGCCACGTTCTTCTTCTATCTCCTCTCTTCTTTATTTCACTGTATCCTTCACTCTTATTTTTTCCAGTTTCCTTTAATATGCCTCTCTCCACTCCTCCACCCGTAACAGCAATTTCCCTCCCTTCTGATTGCCGTCGGGAACTCCCTCAGTGCAGCCGCGGATTTCTCTGACCTTCTGCTGGGTTCTTCTTCTTCGCCAACCAACTTTTCACGTTGTCATATCCAGACATGCCAAACCAAAACACGTGAGTAATGAGTTCAGTTTTGGATCGGCTCTGTCGCGTTACCCGTTAAAAATCTCTTCCCGTACTCGGTGAGAGAACGCTGCATCAGCAAAGCCAGAATGTTCTCATGTCCCACTCCCACTGCAGCATGTGAAACAACAGCAAACCGAATCAGACTTTTTAAAGTGAAGGGAGCATGAAGCTTTCAGCTGCCCACCCATCTGACTCACTGATTGGTCCAAAGGTTTCTTTTTTGGGGGGGGACAGCTGAGCACAAGACAACAGAAAAAAAATGAATTCTGACTGACTGGTCGGATCAAAGGGATGAGGCGGAGACAAAGGTGTGCCATACAACCAACTGAAACGAATCGCTCTGACGTTTCTGGTCCCAGAAGTTGCCCGAGTTTATAGGTTCCAGATTTCCTCTAAAGCAAGCCATTACCATCCCCCGCCTCTCGCAGACGGTTCTCTGTCGTCTCCTCTTAACAGTTCAGCACAGTCAACCATTGCCTTCAATATAATTAAAAAGAAAAAAAAATACAGTTAAAAAAAGCTCCACCAATGTTTGTCTCTGATTATAAAAGTTGGGCAAAGTTCAACTTACATTTTTCTGCACCAAGGTTGTTTTTTTTGTGCTTTACAAATAATGAAATGTGGTAAATTTTTAAACACATTCCAAGCAGATGGAGTAATAGCTAAAACTTGGAGAAAAGAAAATTCAGCTAGTGGTGCGATATTGGGCGTATGCAATGATTAAAGGTGTGGGATTAACAGGAAGTGCTGTATATAATACTTATTAAATTACATGAAATACAATGAACATGGTAGTCTTTAACTGCAACACTTGGCCACCAATGAGGCACCATTATTTGCCATATATAGTAGATGCAAAAAAAATAAATAAAATTAACGATCTCTTGTATAAAGAGTTGATACATTATTTCCTTACAATACTAAAAGAATTAAGACAGAAGGTTGTTGTTTTTGAAACAATACTGTTTTATTTTACTGGCAGTGTCTTGGCTGTAGTTACTAAACACAGACCTGGAGGGAGGAAAGAGCTGGCATTCAGTCAGCACTGAGGTCTAATCACAGCACTAAGGAAAGAATGAGTACTGTGAATCAGAGGCAGGCCTGTGGGACATTTTGTTACTTTCATCCACTGCGCTTCAACATGCACTGGTCCAGATCCAACGTGGGCTTTAGCTCTCCAAATTTCTGGGTGAGCCTCCAGTACAGCATGGCCCACAGCCACACCCTGACAAGAGAAGAGTCTATTGTTAGCATTTTGCATTTCATAGGAAAGATGCTTCCCTCTGATGAAAACACCTGGTTCATGATTAGTTTCTTTGACACTTGCAGTTAGGACACAGAGCTGGAAATTCTCAAACTCTCCCCACTGAGTTATAAGTCAAGTCCACAGTAAGAAGAGAAACCTCTGTTTTCTGATAATAAATGATGTCATTTCTCTTGTGCACACACCACTGCTCAGAATCACAGTGCTCTTTTTTGCCACAGCTGTTTGTTCTAGTGAATATATAATGCAAAAAAAGTTTTTAATCAGAGTATAGGATGAAGTCAATTAAACGTCTGAGATATTGATATGTGGAGTTAAGGGTTTTTTTAATCCGTTTCTGTGGCTCTGTTGTTAATTAAATTAACGACAGCTGCACTACAAGGGCAACAATGAGACAATCCCTAAAACAGGAATGCTTTCACAAGTAGAGGCCATCTTTTTTTTTTTTACCTTTATTTTAGGATCAAAATACCAGAATTGACAGATCCACCACTGGTGCCCTGTGCTTTTCACAGATGAGAAGAGGTTCACCCTGAGCACATGTGACAGACGCGAAAGGGTCTAGAGAAGCGGTCTGTGGAGAATGTTATGCTGTCTGTAACATCGTTCAGCATGGACCCGGTCAGTGATGGTCTGGGGAGACATATCTATGGAGGTATGCACAGACCTCTACAGCCTAGATGCCATTAGATATCAGGATGAAATCTATGGAGCCACTGTCAGAGACTACGCTGGTGCAGTGGGTCCTGGGTTCCTCCTGGTCCACAGCAATTCCCGGACTCATGCAGCAAGAGTATGCAGACAGTTCCTGGAGGATGAAGGATTAATACCACTGACTGGCCCCCACGCTACCTAAATTAAACAGAACATCTCTAGGAGATTATGTTTTGGTCCATCCGAAATCCCCAGGAGACATCTCATTAGGAGAATGCCCCGATATCAGGCATGCATACAAGCACGTGGAGCTCATACCATGAGGGCGACCGTGGTTCAGGGGGTTGGGAAACTCATCTGTAACCGGAAGGTTGCTGGTTCGCTCTCCCTGTCCTGGTCATTGTGTCCTTGGGCAAGACACTTTACCCTACCGCCTACTGGTCTTGGCCAGAGGGGCCGATGACGCGATATGGCAGCCTCGCTTCTGTCAATCTGCCCCAGGGCAGCTGTGACAACAACTGTGGTGTGCCTGCACTAGTGAGTGAATGAATAGTGGAATTGTAAAGCGCTTTGGGTGCCTAGAAAAGCGCTATATAAATGCAATCCATTATACAAACTACTGAGTACCAAATTTCAGCACAAAGGACTAGCCTGCCGCATCATTTTGTCACTTTGATTTCCAGGGTGTCTTTGAATTGAGCTCTATGTAGGTTGATAATTTTCACTTCCATCAAACGGCGTGGCGTGGTTGTATTAACTTGAAAAAAGAAGGCAACTGGACAAAATAAAACAAAATAATTATTACTAACAGAAACCATCTGAGCAGACACGTCATGGACATTGTCCAGTTTCAGTGGGAGAAGGACATGTCTCTGTGTTACTATCTAGTTGCAGTTGTATCCGATTGCAGACATTGTCAAACCTGGTCCACCTTTTCCACGGTGGATTTTTTAAAAACAATTTATAACCAATTAGTCTACAATTCATCTTTGTGATGCACAACATAAGTTATTTGTCCTGATAGGCTAAAATAAATTAGGCCACCTACCATCGTGAAGACATGATCTGAATCCTTTGATATGATTTAGAGTTAAATAAACATAAATTATTTAAATGACTTAACTCTGTTAAGACCTCTACCCGTCCCCTCAGTCAAGGCCTCTTCATGCTTATTGGGAACAGCAGCGTCGGATGAGCATATCTGCTGCTTTGTAGCTGCAAGAATATTATTCAGTATTACACAGATCATATTGGAACCTTTAAATTATGCTTACTTTCCTCCTAAACTGTAGGATATCTGTGATTCAATGTGTACCTATTAAATTTTATTTCTGTATACAACAGTATACAGAAATAAAAACAACCGTAAATATAAAAGAGTTGATGATGTGGTTCTGTGCTGTTTTGGTCCGGTTAGTTAAAGAGAACGTAACAACCACAAAAGTTTTTCTTTTGAATGTAGAGTTTTTAACAAGATATGCACTCCTGAGTATTTTTTTCTAAAGTCAGGTTGCTTAGTTTGTGAAAAGCAGCTTGCTGGTCCACCTTTTTACGATTTAAATCACCATTAGAAGACTCAACGTGCAGAAAAAAACATGAACCTGACTGATGAAGTTCAAACACCCATCTGACAAGAATAAATTTTTACCCAGCTTTACACACCCAGGGATGGAGCAGTCAAGTCCTCCTTTGTAATTCCCCCAGAAATCTTTTTATATGTGTAAATAATACAGTTAACATCAACAGAACTTTCCATATAAAAAGAGACGTGGGCAGAAGATGTGTCATCTCTTCGGATGTACCGTCATACAGTAAGTGAGCAAACATTCTCAGTGATTTTCTGTGAAGGTTCTCAGTCATCCAGGTCATCATAGTTTAAGGAGCTTGGAAAGAAAAAAGCATCTGGACTTCTTTAAGTTGCTTGAAGACGTTTCACCTCTCATCCGAGAAGCTTCTTCAGAGTCCCAGATTTAAGCCCTGTGGGAGTTTCCCCCCCCAAGAGGGACAATGGACCCCCTAATGATCCTCTACCTAATCACATGAGCCAAGGTGTG
>VUQG01024747.1:0-10708 GCA_015106755.1 Etia nguti | reverse complement strand
ATGGCTTTCCTAAAAGCCAGCCTTCCACTGAGACCATTTCTGACGAGGTTTCAGTGGACAGTAGATGAATCAACTGGAGGGCCAGATGCCTCTCTCAGGCCTTGTGTTAGGTCTTTGCTGGATTTGTTTCCTGTTTCTTAATGATATGTCTTGGAGATCCCTTTTTTAGGTCTCTTCTTTTGTCCTCCACTTACTCAGCTTCCTCAGGTTTTTTTTAAGGACAAACAGTAAGACATGTTGAGATATGCCATATTTTCAGCCAATAGCTCTTTAGGAATCAGCTTGTTAGTGCAAAAATAATACTTTATGCCAGTCAAACTGTGCTCTCTTTGGCATTTTTCTCTTTTTTTTAGATTCCAGTAAAGAAATGGGAACTCATTACGTGTCTGTGACAGGTTGCTAGTAACAAAGTATTTTAAAATACAATTTAAAATTGGTTCTTTGTCAAGTTGTCTGTTATATGTAGACAACACTTGTTCATCCTTCAAGTCAGGGGATTTTTTAACCCGTGAATGATTCACAGGTCAGTGTTAAGTGGCTTAACAAACAAAAAACATTCCTCTGAAAATGGTCAGAAAGGACTGCACTGAAAGTGAGTGAAAAAGCAGCCAAATAGCCAAAGCAAACATTTGAAAGCCTGGAGAATTATTGCTTTAAGAAAGACTGGCTCACTGGAAGCAAAATATAAAGAAATTAGGGGCAGCTCAAGACTTTTACACAGCATTGTAAACTCAGGTTCCCTGTAGTGCCGGGCAGTTCTTAGAGAGGTAGAAAATCTTGAAATTTACATTGATTTATAGCTATTTAAGTAAAGGATCTGAGTATACTGTGAAACAAAAGCAGCTGATTAAGAAACTAGAAAGAAATTAGAAATTAAAAAGTGGGTAGTGACAAAAAAGCAATGAGAAAAAAAAAGGCTTTCTAAAGTTTCCAGTTACTGGCATAATTTGTAAGAAGGATACAAAACAAAACAAGTCCTGGAATCATAGAGTAATACAAATAATGAAGGTGTCAAATAAAAGCACAACACTGACTCCGAGAGGGCAGTAAAAAGACAAACCTTGAGATAAAATTTCGAGATATCAAACAGTCTTTTGCTGCAAGCCTCAAAGCAATCATGCTCAGCAGTGATCCCATGGTGTTTGAGTGTTTTAGCTACTACCTCCTGCAACATCTGAGGACACAGACAAGACAAGATAGACACACTTTTGTATTAGTACAAGCAAAAACATTAAATCTAGTTCTGTTTATTCCCTAACCACCTAACGCAAGCCTGGTTCAGAGAAACTAAATTTAGCACAGCTCCCTTTTTAGAAAACCGAGGGATGTCAAAATGTCTCGACTTTGGGGGGACGTCCTTGCATGAAAACGCACGATTTTACATTCGCAGCATGGAGGAGCAAACATACAAATATTTCACCGCTAATGGCGACAGGATAAAAAAAAAAACCAAACACATTCCTGAAAGAAACAGATCCTGCCTTTAATCTTGTCACAACAACTGTTCTGAGTAAACACCATAAATTATTGTGAGAAATCACTGGTACCATTCAGTCTCATGAGGGGAGTAGAAAGACAGCTTTTAATCTCTGTCCTGAATAAACTGCTATCATTATTTTTCAATAGGGCCAACTGTTCTTTCCTATGCTTGGGTTTGGATGATAAGTGTGTTTGCATAGTAATCAGAATTAGAACAAGTCAAGGTCAGATTGCTTGCTGTAGGTGGAACAAACTAAACTGTGAAGAGGTAGGTGTGTGTGTTCAATTATATATGTGCATGTGTCCATTAATGTGTTATGGTGTCTGCATGCTGCACATAGAAGTAAAAGATGAGAGAGAGAAGTAAGTAAGTAAGTAAGTGTGTGTGTGTGTGTGTGTGTGTGTGTGTGTGAGAGAGAGAGAGGGAATGTAGGCAGCAGGTGATACGATAACAGTATAGTTGTTAAAGTGGTTCTGCCACAACATTGTGATGCAGCCCACACATTCACAATGATTGCATGGAAAATATTACACATTTATCTTTGCTAGAGCTGCAGCACAGTTCTCCTCTGTAATAGTAAAACTCTCCCAGTTTGTCATGTGTTTATCTATCACCATCTGTGTAGGCCAGGTGGCAATTAAGGGAATTGCATATTTACTTAAGATTTTTGTACAAGTAAACAAATGGGTTTATTGCTAAATGGGTCGATATTACAGGAAAATTGTAGCTTATTAAGGTAAGCTCTGCTCATTAAAACTTGGCAGCATACTTGAAATGCACAAACAACCGAGTCTATGGTTACATTTTTTCTCTGTCACCATTATTAAAGCAAAAATACTTTAAGAAATATTCTGTTTTAAAAAAATGTAAACGTAAATATATATTTATTGTTTTATAAGCGTATCCTTACTTTCAAAATAAGATACACAAATGCTCTCACCCTGTTATGTTTCTGGGAGCGTGACTCTTTGGCAGATTTGTCCTCGCTGTGTCCTTGATGCGTCTTCTGCTGTTGACATTTAGGTCTGTCAACACAAGCGAGAGTCGCCAAACCTGTAAAGAAATGCAAATAAGAGAAATTATTAAACAACAAGGCACTAAAGTCAGCGCAGTAAAAGTCAGACAATGAAAATAAAATAGAGGAAATAAGGCAATAACAAAAAACAACAGGTATAGGAACTTGGGAACCAAGGCTATTATAGTTGACTAAAACTAAATGTTAAAAAAAATCTACAAAAAAAATTTGACTTATGAAAAAAAATTAAAATAAATAAGCGATTTTGTATGCTTAATAAAATAAAAATATACAGGAAATAGTTTAGTTAGTTTTGGTATCTCTTTGTTTACTAAAACTTTTATTACAGCTTACCTGATGAGGCATTGATGGATGTGTTTATTAAAACCATGGATGTCTACAACACTGGGTCAACTGCTTTTAAGAACCTATGTGTTTTTATTGTATCACCTGTATTGATGTTCCTACATTTGGTCTCTGACATATGCCCTTCATATAATAATAAAATATAATAATTTAAATAATAATTTAAAAAAAAACAAAAAAAACACTGAAACTATCAAAAACTACACTAAAACTAAACATTTTCAAACAATAAAATCAAATGAAATCAATCAAAATCAAATAAAAACAAAAACTAATTTGAAAATACAAAACTATAACTCTGTTGTGAAGTGTAAAGTTAATGAATGAAACAAGTATGCACATATAAAGATGAAGTGCTACCATAGTAAATATACTGATTCTATTAATTTGCTAGAGCCCTACCACATTAACCCACCTTTACAGCTACGTGTAATTCCCACAGTAACACTATCCAACAGTAACTAAAGCACAGGTTAGAAGAAATTTAAACAGCCATGTAAGTTTGCTGGGCCACTGAATCTTAGATAACACTAAATCTAAAAAGATAAGATTTTTTACTGGTGTGGTCCTCTTTAGCCTGATCTTCTTTCCATGAGCTAGAAAAACACTGCTAATTTTAACGTAAATGGACTGGTACTTATATAACACTTTTATATAACAAGGAACAGCCTCCTTCATAAAAGTGCTTTTTTTCTATGGCTAAGCATATTTAAACACACGCTCATACTCCAATGGACGCATCACGGACAACTCGGGGTTCCGTATCTTGGCCAAGAACACTGGGAAAAGCACGCAGGTTGGAGAAGCCAGAGATCAAACCACTGACCTTCCAATTAGTAGACGACACTGAAAAACCACTTGTTAATTTAACCAACTTATCTGATCCTAACACAGTCCCAGGTGTGCCTTCCCATGCGAGCTTCACTTGTTTTGCGTTACCTGATGTCGGTCTTGCGGCTGAAGAGGAGGAACTGTTTACAGAGGAGGTGGACTGCGACCTGCTTGGTTGTCGTCGTAGGGACCTAATGGCAGGATGTGTCCCGCTGCTGCTGCTACTCTGAGAACAGAGGGAGTCGCTGCTCTCTGACTTTGCCAGCCTGGATCAATGAGACAGATGGATAAAGACCCTTTAAATCTCCTCGCCATCCATACATAATTTTATCATATCACCATGTAGCTGCAAACCAGGAGGGATATATATCATCATACCTCTTGTGAGGATAGCCTCCAACAATGTCTGCTTCCCAGGACCTGCGCTTGAGTCGTGCTACATCATTGTTCTGCAGGGATTCGCCATCAGGCACACTTCCTGGTTCTGACATCACAGCTGGTGAGGGAGCGGGGCTGAGGGCAAAGGGGAGGGCGCACGGTTCCTTGGAGCAGGTGGTTTGGGTCTCATACCGAATCAGACGAGATTGGAGCCGTACAAAGGCCTGGTCTCGATCTAAAGACCGCTGGTTATCCAGACAGAACCTACACAAAGAAAAAAATTATTGATAAAAAGTATATATGTAAATTTCATGAAAAGATGCTTTCACAGTTGTAAAATAGCTGAACAGTCAATATACTTTAGAGAAACTTACTCTATGCCGTGATAATGGGAGGCTGAGGCTTTGCTGAAAGGCAGTTTGCTGACTCTCCTGGGAGAAAGGTCTTGTGACAACTGGAAGACATTGTTACTGGAAAAGAAAAGTGGAGAGCATGAATGCGAGGCATAGTCAGAAAGACAGAAAGAGAGAGAAACTGTTATTTGTCTTGCTTCTCAATTTAATATTGTCTTGATTAAAACACATGAACAAGTCTGCCTCTCTACACACAGAGTTTGGTCTGACACAGCCTTTATTAGCACTAACTCATTACTGCTCTGCTCCAGTATTTTTTGATTTAGCTCAATAATCTTCCTCCAAGGTTTGTAAGCTCACTGTAGAAGGTTAATGATTATAATCAAATCCTAATTATGGCTTCGTTTAGTGTCTGTCATGTAGATCCATCCTAGGAATAAATACATGTAACTGGAGCAGATGCCAGGCTACAGTATGTGTATGTATTTCAGCTGAAAATCTGAAAATCTGCCTGAGAAAAAAAAACTATAGTGTGTTCATATTTCTGAATTTAACAGCTTAATGCAGTGAAACTGATGAGGTGCTATTTGAAATCTAAAAAAATGATCCCACCCTCTGTTAATGGCCAGTGGCTGTAGCTCCCCTGCAGGCAGACCATCGGACGTGAAGTGTTTCAGAAGTTCCTTGGCATCAAGTAAAGTAGAAGAGCCTCTCTGACCGTCTTTAGGACCCAGCAGACTGTCGCTAGAGCCTGGACCTAACAGACCAAATCTAAGGCACAGTCACGAAAACACAACAGAACATAACAAAATGAGAAGATCAGACAGTTCAGAGTGAGCCATATACAGACATCCCATCCTTTATACCTTCTCTTCTGGCGTCTCTTCTGCAAGTTCTCCACATTGTGCAGGACATTTCTCTCAGGCCAGTCAGACGGCAGCTGAGAAATGATCTGAAAACCTAAAATGAACACAACAAGCCATCCTGTTTACATCAATTCAATTCAAAACATCCATCATTAGGGAGGCGTTTTAAGATTATTTTTAAGAGTGGTTTTATGGCACACAATAACAGACACAAAGGTACTCTCTCCTCCCACTTTACCAGCAAGATTTGAATAGAAAGTCAGCTGTTAGACTTGGAATCAGATGCTACAGTAGTGTTTGTCTCTGCTCAACCCGAGCAAGAGCACACAGTAGTAAGAAGCAGGGGTTATCCATCACTTTCAAATGCTGATGAATGAGCATTCACTGCTTCTAATAGAAAATAAAGTTGGCGTGGCAGGAAAAAACAAATCAGTAACATTACACAGGCGGCATTATACAGTCACCAGCCACTTTATCAGGTATTAGGATGGGGTTGGACTCCCTTTCGCTTTCAGAACTGCCTTAATTCTTAATGGCATAGATTCAACAAGGTGCTGGAAACATTCCTCACAGACCAGACAGTTACTGCAAGTTTATCAGCTACACATACATGATGCAAAATTCCTGTTCCTGAAATATTCCTGTTTCTGAAATACTCAGACCAGCCTATCAGACACCAACAACAACGCCACTTTCAAAGTCACTTAAATCACCTCTGCCCCTCATTCTGATGCTCAGTTTAAACTTCAGCAGTTTATCTTGACCCGTATGTTTTGTTTAGTGCATGATTGCAGTGAATTGATGCCACTGATTAGATGTTTGCATTAGGAATCCTAATAAAGTGATCAGTGAGTTTATATTAGATGAACTAACTACATAACATAAGCATTCTCCAAAATCATCATCTTTTACAACATTAATAATTACACCTACAGTACTTGTCACCAAGTACACAATGGACTGCACGTAATAAGTAAACTTTAATTTGATGCTAGTCGACGCACTAAATTCTTGGCAGTCGGGTCTTGGAACAGATCAATTCCTAGCATTGTGTAAGGACAGGACTGTGTGTTATATCAAGATGAGCAGAAATGTGATACATGAGGATACAGCAGGTTCACTGATGAGATGCGGGTGTTTTATGCAAAGTGATAGCCTAAGGATCAAAGTGTGTTGTATGCATATACCTAAGCCCTCTGCTAGCACTTTGACAGCCCACACAAAGTCATTCACTCCTTTAGGCGATGTAGACGCACAAACAGAGCAGACGTATCTAATGGATTGCAGGAAAAGACATTCCAATCCCCCCAAAATAAGGATCACAAGCAAAACAGAATGATTTGCTCTTAAGACTGTCTACACCACCACCAAATCATCTCTTGTGATTCTGAACCTTCCTGGTTCACACAAAATTCAAGATTATGTATGTGCAAGGTCCAGGACCACTAAAGCAGGGGTGGGGGAACTCCAGGCCTCAAGGGCCGGTGTCCTGCAGGTTTTAAATGTGTCCTTGATCCAACACAGCTGATTTAAATGGCTAAATTACATCCTTAGCATGTCTTGAAGTTCTCCAGAGGCCTGGTAATGAACTAATCATTTGATTCAGATGTGTTGACCCAGGTTATATCTAAAACCTGCAGGACACTGGCCCTTAAGGTCTGGAGTTCCCCCACCCTGCACTAAAGTGAAGTATATGGTATAGAATATCAAATTCAGAAAATACACTTTAATCTGAAGGCCATGCTGTTTTAATGAAGTATTGGCAATTTTGCTGCAAAGATGTTCTTCTACTGATGTTTAGCCTAATGGGTTAATATTCAATTATGGATAAATATAAAATATAATAATAAAAAGATGTTGTGCAGAGACAGTAAACATAATTCCAAAATAATATTGGCGCATTTATGACTTAAAAACTGCTTCACATGTGGCTCTATTAGCCCCACAGCTATATATTTAAAACCAGCGCTGTGCGCACATAGCTGTAGCTGCAAGCTAGGATTTGCTTTATTGCTAACAATTTACTTGCAAATTATCAGCTTGTGTTATTTCCGAGAAATGTCGTCTTATAAAAGCACATGTAGTGAATATTGATGATCTCTGAGGAACAGTTCGTGCCATTACAGCGAATGTTTGAACCAGCATCAGTTTTGTTCCTTCTGCGAGTGTTAACACTGGCTCAGCAAACTCGAGCTATCTTCACAATCACTGAGGCTGCATTCAAACAGAGAATTTCACATGAGGGGATGATGTAGAAGAGGTGGCATGTGCATTGTATTGTATGTGTTTAATTGTGTGCATATGAGAAAACTTGACCAGCCTACTGTAGCTGTGCAGAGAGAGAGAAAAAACAAACAAACAAACAAACACGATATTGTCTTGTTTTCTTTGTACATACCTGAGCTTTTTGAGACCTGATTGTCTGTCAGACAGGCAGCAGCAGTGGGCAGAGTGGAGTCAGCCTTCTTCAGATAATCCTCCCTGGCCAGATTCAGAATGACCTTTAAGTCATTGACAGGTATCGATGCTGCTCCTTTCTTTTCTAGACACAGAAACACAGGTAGGTTTTGACTCTGGCAACATTTCAGATTTTGTTTTCATCACACTGGCAAACTCACAACTGCTGTAAAAATCTGGCATCAGTCTTAATGTTACATAACGAGCAGTTTGGTGATTGATTCTCCTCCAAAACAGGAATGTACTCATTTTATTAGAAAGCTTCACTGGGTACATAAAATAGTAAGCGGCTATTTTTATCTCCCTAAAAACAACTTAGTCTAAGGTTTATTTAAAAATGGGTGAAACATAATTATTGTAAAAATACATGTATATTATTAGAAAATACTCATTAAACCTTTATTCAAAAAACTCATTATCCAAGGTCATTGTACTTCAGATTACTTGTCTTAAACAACAGATTACAACAGATTGTTAAAATGGGTGTACCTGGAATTTCTGAGGTTTTATGGTTGAGACAGAGAGATCCAGTTAGGAAAAACAAAAAAAACAGAAAGATAAATCCTCAAAATCCTTGGCAAACACATGCATTAGCTTACAAATTCATTCCACACACATCAAGAGAAAAAGACAGACCCACAATTGTGCCATTACACACACACGCACACACTTCAGAATAATCATTAAAACTTCCCACACTACAACTAACTTTTAGCAACTTACACGGACATGCCTTTTCCCCAATTTAATGCCAAGTCAGAATAAATTGCGATGAATTTCATTAAGGCCTGTGGTCTGTCAGGACTCTACACTCTGCTCATGGCCTTTTCAAAGAATAGCCCTACTGCTTTTTCTCGAGCCTGATGAATTTCACTCCACTTCCTTTAATGTGGCTCCACTCTGCTGGCGTTTCACTATCTTTGCCTGCCGAGGGGACATTATGTATGTCTGTAAAATAATGATATTTCAAGAGTCTTTCAATGCACCAGCCTGTGCTGAGGGCTAGAGAGAACTGAGACTTAGAACTGACAACAGTCTGGGATGCTCTAAGTGGACTCCACAGCTAATAAGCCTCTTAGGTCCATTACATCAAATTTTTTATCATCAGCCAACGGTAGTAAGGGCTCCTGTTAAACTAAAGTTCTTTTTTCTCAACCTGCAGGTAGAAAAAAAACCTACATGCACGGTAACTAACTATAGTACGTCGATATTTTGATTTCATTAGTTTTAAACAACTTATTTCATTTTAATAGAACAGAATAGGCCTTTATTGTCATTGTACATGTACAAAAGAATTATGGGTGCTCCATGCCAACTGTGCAGGAGTAACAAAAAAATACATAAATATATACACATTTTATAGAAAATATATAGACATTTTCTAGTCCTTAAAGCTGGTTCACACACGTTTGGCTCAGGAGGTAGAGAAGGTCACCTACCAATAGAAAGATGGCCTCTAGGAATATTAAAGTGTTGGGCAAGATACCGAACCTTTAGTTGTCCTTGATGCATCATTATAGTGTGTGTGTTAATGTTTCATTTTTCAATTCCATTTTTTGGTGTGACTCTACCCTAATAAAAGCAAAAAGAATACAAAATATAAATAAATGAAATAAACAAGTTATTAGACTTGATATAAAAGGTTAAAAAGTCAAGTCTGGAAAGACTTGAATATAAAGTGCAGCTTGACAACTTCCAGGCTGTAATACTCATCAATTTTCAAGCAGTATTCAAAATGATAAGATACACCACGTTTCTTCTTGCATGTGAAAAATCTTCCCATTAAATTCCCAAATCCAGTCTCTACTGTGCAAGATTTTGCTTCCTCTTTTCCTGCTTGAGGGTTTTAAACTTTTGACTGACATATCCAACTGAGCTCACGGTGTTGTGCTGAGGGCTAATCTCTGTTATTATCATATATTAGCAAGCTAGCAATTCATAAATGCACAAAGGAATCAGTAAGAGGTGCTGAAGTCTGTCAGTCTACAACAGCGTGCAACCATTTGCTCTAGTGTCGTAATGTATCTGATACTCACGTCTGCAGTTTTCACTTTCTGGGTCATTCATTAACAAAAGTGCCTCCCACCCAAACCCCACAGACGCAGATTATTTTTTTAAAACAATAACTTAAGCATATCCAATCAAAAATTGGTTGAAATTTGGAATTTTTTAAGTACTCTTATTTTTCCCCAGCATTTTTGAAACTTTAAAGTTTACCCAAAAAGCACTTTTTGAAGTTTTAGGTATTGAATTTTCAGAGAACAGATAAATGTTCCAGTCTAATGTGTTATATCTTATTTCTGTTACTCTACACCACGGACATTAAGCTGGTGCAGTTTTGCTACTGAAACTATCTGATACTAAAGTAAAAGCTGGACATAGAAACAACTGCTGTGAAAAAGGAAGAAAAAAAACTGTTTGTTTCAAATTGTAAGACCTGACTGCATTTTTTTTTTGTTTTTTTAAACAGATTAAATGTGTCTTGTAGTCCTGAAAATGTCATGTGGCTACTTCATGTACGTAAGCTATATGGGATCAAAAATGCTGAAAAAAAGGGCAACTTACAAAGTGTCAAATTTCAAACCACATGCATAAAAATGCTCATACATAGAATGAAAGCAAAATGTTGTGTGGCCTAATCAAATAAGTTGATTCAAATCAGCAGATTCTGAGGGATCAGGTAGGAACTTTAGTCCAGTTTAACAGATTTTATATGGAATGATCCAGAACTACAGCATATTCCAACTCTTTAAACACTGTACTTACTAAGATATTCTTGAAGTGCCAGTTTCTGAACCTGGCTCACTCTTCTCTCTCTCCTCAGCAGGTAGTCTCCTTGCAGACATGGCAGAGAGTGGAGGATGTTACCTGCAGCAGCTCCTAATAAGCAGAAAAACAATAGGTGGCATTTTTAAAGAAATCAGTAGGACAGCTGATATTTCTCTTGTTTGCGGGGACACTC
>VUQG01024746.1:71984-96891 GCA_015106755.1 Etia nguti | reverse complement strand
AAAAAATATTTTTAAATAAAAAAAAGAAACCTTTTTTTTAAAAAAAAAAAAAAAAAAAAGCATGCAACTCTTGATTTCCTTAAAAATGATAGAGATTTTTTTACTTTTTTGGAGATTTTATTGACTGATTAGTTAATTAAGAAGATAATACACAAGGTAAACCTTTAAAATATTATATATGCAGCCATACAGTCACAGTTTTATCGACTAGGTATTCAGTAAATCCTACAATTAAATAAGAATGAATCACTTATACAAGTGATTTAGATATCATAAAAACAGCTTAAACATTGTGTGCTATGTAGCAGCATAACAGCCACCAGGTCATGTAATTTTAAGAATGTGATTCTATATATAACATAAGTTGTATTCATACATTTGGCCTGTTATGCCCTCGTACAGCTCAGGACAACAGCGGCTGGGGCAGCAACATATGGGCTGACTTAGTCTCTGCTACTCAAAGGTCCTGATCGGTGAAGACAAGTGTATTTACAGCGGACTTAGTGAGGCTGAGGTCATTTCACAATGGATTAACTGTGCCTGAATTCATTCGCTTACCCAATCCAACCCAAATCTGCTGAGCTTTCCCACGTTTCTGGATAACTTCTCACAGATATGATTGAACGGAGGCTTAGGTTTTCAAACACGGACTTCAAACCTGCCAGCTCACATGCGGTTTGCAATTTCAGAAATCCTGAAGTCTATGTTTTTGCCTTGGACAAACCAACCTTTCCCCTGCTTATCTCTTTCCCTTAAACAAACACACGCACTCTCACAGATTAGGGTCACTTGACTGAGCTGGTGTGACAGTCTGTCTCAGCTCAGGTTGGTGTTGATGTTTCAACCCGTGAAACACAAAATCCTCTGAGAGAGTCCTGACCCTCTGACTGCGAATAGAACAAAGAGTTTTACTACTTTAAGCTGTGGGCAACTTTATATGAGTCCGTTTATGATTCACTGAGCCAGCTGGAAAAATCCAGGTGGGGGTAATTACATGACTTCCTCCCTGCCTTTCCTTTCTAAACTCAGAGCTGAAGTTACAAAGTAGAGCTGAAGATAAGAAGTTAGAAGTTAGAAGTTAGACCAGAGCAAATCATTGTTAAAGAGACACATTTCTTCACGCATGACACTTTAATTTATGCATTTAAATTTCCGTCTCTCAAGCAGATCCAGACGGATTTCTTTCTTTTTAAAAAAAAGCACATTAAGATATTTTCATACATCCAGATTAATGTGCCGCTAGCTTTTTAAAGAGCCGCAAAACTTTAAACTTCAGGGTAAAAACAGCTCGTAAAAAGAACATTATCTGGTATCAGTTTACCTTTGAAGTCTTTTTTTAAGCAAACATGTTAGCTCTAGCTTTAAGATATAAATATTTGTTGTTTTTTTCCCCTAGTTTTCTATCATTAAACTCACTGAACTGTATCAGAAGTTGTGAATTTCTCAGCATTTTTAATCTAAATGACAGATTATGTATTCACCGTGTGACTGCGTGATTAAAATCATTCTGAGCTGCCGTGTGTGCTCGCTCTTGTTTGCTTCTTTTATGCTCCTTTTTCATCAGCCTCCCGTACTTCCTCCTTCTCTTTTCCTGTCCAGGTGTCAAAACTTTAAAACTGCTTTGGCTTGTGCTTCTTCCAGGAAGTTTCACTCAGAGGAGAAACCAAATATATCCACAAGACTTACCTTTGATTATTTACTGGCATGAGACATAAAAGGACTGACTGCATTTATTTTGCTACAGTCACTCAGACCAGCCGAGGCAGACCCAGAGTTTGTCTTCATATGCATCTATTTTCTTAACCACTTATACTGTTGGGGTAGTTTATAAAACATGTTTTTACAGGGAGTTTCTTTGAAATCAAAATATGGATGGGATGAGATGGATGACGAGTCGGCCACAGAACATGTGACAAAAATGGGAGATCTGTGTTAAAAATTAATCCAAAAATGGTTTTATCTTGATTGTCTTGTTTTTTATAATCATTGAAAGCCAAAATCACAATTAAACAAATTGAGCATAACTGAAAAATCATTTAATTGCCCTTATCTACTTTCCCTTAATGTATAATGTCCCTTGAGATAAGCAGTGTTGTGATTTATCGCTATAAAAATTAAACTGAATTCAAACATTTGTTTATTTGCCAGCAGATTTACACCAAACTCAGAGAGCTGAGTTATTAGATTGTCTCATCCAACCACTCTGTAGGCTGAGATTTACTAAGGGGCTCATAAGAAATCTGAGCTATAAGTGAGAATCAATAATGGCATTCATATTGATAAATTATTACAAATATTAATCTCCAGTCTAAGAGCTCTACAGCATGTTCAGTCAAAATCAGTTTAACGGTTGGAATGGAACCACGAGGTGACTGTTTATCGCAGGAAATCCTTCCTGCGGTCTTACAGAACACGGCGCTGTTTTTAGGTGATCTTGTGAGTGCTAACTGTGATCATATGTCACAGAATCTTTGGGAAGCACAGAGGTCAGAAGACTCTTGTTTATCCTCTAAATTCGCTTGCAGTTATGGCCTTAATATCACCACAAAGACACCTCTTTGTGAGACGTGTTTCCTAAGTTTGCATGAAAACCTTATTGAGTACACTGTTAGCTCTTTAGTTATGACGGCACATGGATGGCTCAGGGGTTAAAGAAAAGTGCTCACTGTGTTGTGCTGACTTCATGTCATTAAACTCATTAAGTGTATAAAACATTGACCTGTGGATGTTTTTTGTACTGTTCTTGCAATGATTGTACGGCCTGTCCCCTTTCACCTTTGTTTAGTTCTGGGAGGTGATCAGCGATGAGCACGGCATCGACCCGACAGGGACCTACCACGGAGACAGCGACCTGCAGCTGGACAGGATCAGCGTGTACTACAATGAAGCCACAGGTGAGTTCATCTGGACTACACCGAGGTCTGTGTTTAATAAAATGAAAGAAGACATCTCCTCCCTGTGGAGACACCGGCTCACTGCAGCAGAGGAGCAGAAGATGCAGATAAAAATAAAACAGTGAGGCACGAGTGTTTTGTTGGCTGGTTCAACATCAATACAGGTGAGGCTATGATGTACCCCTGTGTTATCCTCACCTGTTCTCATGATGACATTATTTAGGGGGGCACACTGCCTTAAAGTGCCAGTAACACTAATTAAGAAAGTATTCAACAAAGGTAGTTTGTCCTGAAAAACATTTGTACCAAACTCTGTTCGACACAGTGATAGTGGACTATATCAGTCTGAATTACTCCAAGTCAGAGCCTCAAATGTAGGAGCCAGAAGGAGCCCGCCAAAGGGTTCATCCCACTGGATGGCTTTGAAATTGCAGTGAAGTCAGTAATTACTCATTTTGTTTGAGTAACATACATTTTTATGGTGTGGTGATGCCAGCATTGGCTTACTACTACTAGTAAAAAACTAGAGTAAGTTAAAAGTATTTCTGGAACCAGACGAGTTGTTAAAAACATAAAAACATAAAAAACTGTTTCAGTTTAGTTCTGAAAACTTAACACGTCCCTTTTTACTTTGGTCTGAAAATTGTTTTGAACATGTGTTATGCTCCCCTAAAAAGGTCCAGGGGATGAAGGAAAGTAACAAAAGGTGTCCAGGTTGAAAAAGGAGACAGGGAAGCAAAACGGTTAAATTAAAGGGTTTTATTAATGTTTCTACTACGAACTAAACTAAAAGAGACGAACAAGTTGCTATCACCTTTTAAAGAAAGAAAACAAAACTCAGGTGTTTTTCAATAAACTGAAAAGTAAGTCAAAGAGGGTTAATCACCAAAACACACGTCTCTCCACAGAGCAGGAGCAATCAACCATCATACACACAGCTCACAAGCTGCAACTCAACAAGGCCAACCCAAAGGAGGCCCTGCCAGGGCCGTAACAACATGTAATGACAGCAGACTGAAAGAATGTGGAAAAATTAAAGCTTTTAAAGACATCTGAGGGTGTCCGTAACCTGTTTTCTGCATGAATCATTCATTAAATTAAACAGTTATATTAAATTAGTTTTTCACATCCTTGCTTGCTTTTTGTTTTCCTAGTTTAGATTGTTGCTAGTTGTTTGCTTGCTGTAGTGCTGTCTCAACAGGACCTCATAACATAGTTTTATTCCCTCTTGTGCTGTCTCCTTTCGGAACAACAATAAATCTCTTGAACCTCGAAAACCTCTGAGGGCCGTTTGTTGTAAATATAAGTTGTTATGCAGAGGTTGAACTTGTCCACCCTCTTGAGATCATACTCGACTGTTTGCGGCCCATGAACTAAAACGAGTTTGACACTTCTGCCTTCAGTTGTTGCATAAACCTAATTTAACCTGACAGCCTAAAGCAGCCCAAAGTAAAGCTGAAATATCACAGGTTTACTCAGGAGCTAAGAAACTAAATAAAGTTGGGCATTTTTTTAATGGATGAAAATGAGCTGGATAAGCTTCGCCGAAGGCTCACAGGAGTAAATATCCTGTTAAATATGCAGTTTAGCCTCAGTGTGTTGAGTCTAGACATCCTGTAACTTTGCAATAAATGACTCCATCTAGTGGCCAGATGAGATACTACATGCCATCTATTGTACTGGACCATGATAAGCTGTTTATACTATATATATATTTCAGATTTCTTTCTTTTTGTAGTTACAGCTCCTATAGGTTTACATCCGTTTTGTTTATTTGTGTCCATTTTAATGTATGCAGGTGGGAAGTACGTGCCCAGAGCCATCCTGGTTGACCTGGAACCAGGAACCATGGACTCAGTCCGTTCTGGACCCTTTGGGCAAATCTTCAGACCCGACAACTTTGTCTTTGGTAAGAACACCACCTACTGAACAGGGTGGGCTGTGGTGCACTCGCTAAACACATGAGCTGTTTACACATGAACTTTGGTCAGTTTCAGGAGAATCAGGTCAGATATTTTCCACTGTGTTTTTTTCTCACATGTAGCGCACAGCAGGTAATGGTCCACTCAACATGCACTCACATTACTGACCATCCCCTGTGTTATTAAAGTGAAGGAGCTGCCTGGATAGAGTGGTCAGGAGGCAGCACATTTGACTCCCACTCACTAACTGTGAACTCACTGGGCAGTTAGCTGCTCTATGGGCACATCATCACGATCAACAATCACTTGGAGTTGTAGAGTAGGGAGCTGGGTGGTTAAAAACCAGCTTATGTTTGACTGGACAGCACTGGACACTTGCATTATCACATGCCCCTCTTTCAGGTCATCTCTAGAAAATTTCAAGCCTGTGGTGCATGTGTGAAAACAGCTATGAAGTTAAAAAGTATCAGATGGCATGTGCTGTCAGGGTTTGGACTCCAACTGATGAGTATCTGTGTTGCTCTATTTTGTGGTTAAAGTCACATCCAGTCCATCGGTCAAATTTAGCTCAACTGACTGTCCTACATGGCACAAACAAGCTCGCTCCTGCCATAAAATCCCAGCGTGAAGCCCTCTGGGACCTGAGCTGACCGATTCTGACTCAGTACATTGCTTCAAAGCGAGGCTGACTTTCCTTTGTTGTTCTTTCCTTTCGCAAACAGTGGGAAAAATGTTTTCTTAAACAGTTTGACTAAAAACTGAAATAGTATAATCAGCTTCACTTTTGTTTTCCAGGTCAAAGTGGGGCAGGAAACAACTGGGCTAAAGGTCACTACACGGAGGGGGCAGAGCTGGTGGATTCAGTCCTGGACGTGGTGAGGAAAGAGGCCGAGAGCTGCGAGTGCCTGCAGGGTTTCCAGCTCACGCACTCTCTGGGAGGAGGCACCGGCTCCGGCATGGGAACCCTGCTCATCAGCAAGATCAGAGAGGAGTACCCCGACCGCATCATGAACACCTTCAGTGTGGTGCCCTCCCCTAAGGTAAAACATTGCCCCACAGGATGCACTTTTTTTAAAATGACCTTTCAGTGCTTACTTATGGTAGTTTTAGTTGTAGAAGTCGTGTTTACTACTGGTAACCATAGACTGCATAATAAAAGATCAGAAAAGTGAAGCCGTAAATCTGTATTCTCTCTAATAATCAGCACGAGGCAAAGTCTGTAAGACCTCAGTACCTCAGTAAACACTTTCTTGATGACTTCATGTTTTCAGTTGCTAGTTTTAAGTCATATTGCAAATAATATAATGACCATTTGTAAATTATGTCCCAATAACAGTCAAAAAAGAAGATAAAGCTGAGTATGAGTGACAAGTTGGCATATATCCGTGTTCAGCACTTTGGACTATGGGAAATAAATCTACTGCACAGTAAATCGCTTGTTTGTTTATAATAAATGTTTATGCTATTTCACCGTCAGCCACGAGTATCGATGTTTCCTTCCTTCTTGTAAACAGTTGTTTCCTACCGCTCTGTCTTCAGGTATCAGACACCGTGGTGGAGCCCTATAACGCCACGCTGTCCGTTCACCAGCTGGTAGAAAACACAGATGAGACCTACTGCATCGACAACGAAGCTCTTTATGACATTTGCTTCCGCACCCTCAAACTCACCACGCCCACCTACGGCGACCTGAACCACCTGGTTTCGGCCACCATGAGCGGCGTGACCACCTGCCTGCGTTTCCCCGGGCAGCTGAACGCCGATCTGAGGAAGCTGGCCGTCAACATGGTGCCCTTCCCTCGTCTCCACTTCTTCATGCCCGGCTTTGCCCCTCTCACCAGCCGGGGGAGTCAGCAGTACCGCGCCCTCACCGTGCCGGAGCTCACCCAGCAGGTGTTCGACGCCAAAAACATGATGGCGGCTTGCGACCCTCGCCACGGACGCTACCTGACGGTGGCCGCCGTGTTCCGTGGGCGCATGTCCATGAAGGAGGTGGATGAGCAGATGCTGAATGTCCAAAACAAGAACAGCAGCTACTTTGTGGAATGGATCCCCAACAACGTCAAGACGGCCGTCTGCGACATCCCGCCGCGAGGCCTCAAGATGGCCGTCACCTTCATCGGCAACAGCACGGCCATTCAGGAGCTGTTCAAGCGCATCTCCGAGCAGTTCACGGCCATGTTCCGCCGCAAGGCCTTCCTCCACTGGTACACCGGCGAGGGCATGGACGAGATGGAGTTCACCGAGGCAGAGAGCAACATGAACGACCTGGTGTCAGAGTACCAGCAGTACCAGGACGCCACCGCCGAGGAGGAGGGGGAGTTTGAGGAGGAGGTGGAGGAAGATGCCTAAGTGAAAGCAGGGAAAAGTGATAAAAACCTAGAAAAAAAAATTGAAAAAAATGATGTGAAATGAAGGAATGTAGCAGAGCAGATGAGGAAGGTCAGAGGAGGGTGGAGGTCTGAATAGGACAGAAGAAGAGAGGAGAATGTAGACAGAAGGAAAGACGATGTCATGACCAAATTAATGTGCCATGGTTTACTGTTTCGTGTGATGCCACGTAAGCCGGTTTGATCAAAACTAGCCTCCCAAAATCTTTTTTTTTAAAACTCCAAGTGAAACAGAAGCACTTCTTACACTTTTATTTCATTACATACAGGTATTTTCTTTACTGTGAAGGATTCAGCTCAGTGCTGTTACACTGAGGTTAAACCAAACCCTGCTCCTACATTTATTCAAACAAGCTTAGCGTTTTCCAAAACGACCTCCGATCAAAAACACAGTTTCAGCCTCAGTGGAAAAATCAGTCATTGGACTTCTTTGCTGATTTTGGCAGCAGAGGTAGAAACGACTAAGATGAACGATTAATTGATCCTCTAAAGTGTTTGTGTGTGACGCCTGATTCAAAAACAAATAACTGAGCTGTACAGTCGCACTCGGTGGGCTCTTCGTGTTTAGCATCAGCTGATTGTTGGTTTGGTCTTTTCATTGGCTTTGTTGAACAAAAGGACAAAATTACAAAATCATGTCGGTGTAATCGAGGTTATCACATCGAGTGTTGAGATAGTTTCAGGTGTGTAACCTCGTAGTAAGTTTAAGTAATAATAAATCATGGTGTTATCAGTGTTAATGACTTTTATCAGTGTTATTTACCGTTTTGTATCAGCTTTCAAGATCGACTCCCGGTGATAAATGTGATTTTGGGCAGCAGGTGAGAAAACGATATCAGTATTTCTTCTTCTGAGGCAGATATGCTTAATTAGCTGGATAATCTCCCATTTTTAAAGCTTTTGTCACAACCTTTTTAAGACTGCGTGAGATAAGAAAAACAATCCTGTGTGAGTCAGTCTTACGCTTTTTTCTTTTCCGGACATCAGGGTTTGCACCTTTTTGTAAAAATCTCTCCAGCCTCTGTGAACTCAGAGAGTTGTTTTTCTACAGCATCGTGCTGTCATTAGCTTTTGTGGGGAAGAGCCATTCTCGTCTTACTAGACTGAAGGGAGCCATCAGTTATAATCAGGCCATTATTCTTTTCTTTTTAAAAAAAAAAAAGAAAGCACAAGATTGAAAGTTAATGTCAAAGGCGGCAACATCTGTTATCTTCTAGTAAGTACAGATTCTTGGAAGTGGTTACCACAACAAAAGTCACATTCAGTAAAATGTCAAAGAAATCATTTGCTTTCCTGTGATATATACATTGGCAGAGCTTTCACATAGCAGTAGCAGCGGGATTTTTCTCAGACGCCAGCCAACGTTTTGAGGAGAAACACACTGCACATGCTCAGTGTCTATTATATTGTAGTTAGTACAGATCCCTTGAATTAATAACCACAACAAAAGTCCCATTCAGTGGATTTCCAAGAAACAAATTCATTTTTCAGAGATATATATATCACCAGCCAATGTTAGAGGAGAAGCGCACTGCACATAAAAACTGCTCTGTTTTCCTTTCATACCACATATCTCTGGCTAATAGAGCCCTCAGCTCCTCTGTGTTAAAAGCATGTCGGCTGTTGTTGGATTAAAACCGTCTGCTGTACTGTTTAAAAAAGACTTTAACAAAGTTAGAACTAAAGAATACATTTCTGAGACTCAGTGGGACATTTTCCAATCAAAAGAAATAAATGTATTTAAATTTAAGCAAAGAAACATAAATCTGAGTGTTGAAAAAGTCTTGTTTTTGAAGTGTTAACATCGTGGATAAAAATGGAAAAACTTCACTCACTATTATTATAACCTCACTATTCAGGCCAACGTCTGAAGATCTGAAGTCTAACCTTAACATTTCCTGAAACATATTTTAAAAATAAAATGGCCAGGTGCTTTTATTTTGAAAGAAACCCCCCCAGCAACTTTGCAGTTTTATATTTCATCCTGTAACATATTAATTTAATTTTTCATTCTCCTAAATCTTTTCACTCTGAGCCACTACAGTATGCACATGAACTTCAGCCATGTTTTCTTTGTGTTTTCCTTTGTGCTTCATGTTGTTAGTACTTTTTTTTATTTTGAAGCTCGTTTGAAACTGTTTCATTTGGTATCCTGTTGACTGTGAAACATTTGGGAGAAATAAAAACACATTTATAAGAAAAAAAACACCTGCCGTCTCAGTCATTATTAATGATCAGCTTTTAGTCTGCCTGTAAACAGCTTTCAGTATTAGCTTTCAGGAAGTCGGTACATTATTATAACTGCAATAAACCGAGTGAAAGCTGCAGGCAGAAGGCAAACATCCAAAAACATCTTTTCCCATCAAAGCAAAGTTATATTTCTTGAGCTGAAATGTGTTTTTAATCTCATTTTTGACTTATCTCTGTATTTCTTTAAGATTAAGTTACTGTTTAGTTTATAACATGTAAGGAAATGATGAAAGATTTTAATCTGGTTTCCACAGTAACTTAAAGTTGCCTTCCCAGCAAGCTGAAACATAGATATCAGACATTTGCTTCTGTTTAAGACTTGGATATTTTATTATACTGTGAGGTTTTAGGTATTAAAGTGGGGATGCTTTCAGAAATTTTTAGTTATATTTATTAGTTAATATGAAATAAGCAGGAACTGTGAGTGGGTAGGGTAGTGTGGGACAAAGAGGCAGTCGGTATTAAGCAAGCAGGTCGGAGGGCATTTGCTACTTAGACAAGTGAAGACTTTAAATTTTGGGCAGAAGGTGGTTTCCAGAAGATTTGGGACAAGTTTCACAATGTGAGGGACAAAGCAGAAACCAAATAGTCTCTCAGTCTTTCCTCTTTTCCTCAGGGTGTAACTGGGGGACTGGAAACCAGAGAACAATCCAACAGGAGTGGGTGAGAGTGGGACAGCCAGACTTTCTAATTGGTTTAAGGTGAAAGGAGAAACAGGAGAATGAATATAATGAAGTGCAGGGAAGGAGTAACAAATTAGCAAACTAGAAAATACTGTGGCTTGAACAATGCTACCACAAGTATAGTCTAATATTCTGGCGAGGAGGAGCAGGGCTGGGTTTAAATATAAATGGGAGAAAGGTGTGTCTGCCAGAGAGCTCCAGAGAACAGGGAAGAAAAAAGTAAGAGCAGTAAGGAGGGGCACGTGTCACACCTGGAGGACAGAGGAGGCCATGACAGCTACACAGGTAGGAAATGAGTGATTAAACACAAATAACCAAAATATAGTCAAAACAGGGTTAAAGTTGACCCTATTTTCCGCTAATGTACACCTTAAATCTGGGTACCTATACTGTATACACTGCAGGTCCATATATTTAAAACATGATACATCAATAAATAGATAGATCAATAAGCAAAAACACCACTACTCAATGAAAATGAGGAGTGATCCCTTTCACTCTGTGGGGGGAGGGGGTTACCATCTGCTGCAGTGCTTGTTGCTCTTTGAAGATTTGCATTATAACTCCTCTGTATGTTTGGGGTCGCTGTGCTGCTGCAGAGCAAATCTGAGACCCATCAGAGGCTCCCCTAGTGATGAATGAGCATCTAAACATCTTCAGCACGTATGCACGTCAAGTCAGGATAACTGATTCAAGTATAATAATGTCTAGACTCCACAAATAGGCAGATAAATAGCACTCATACAGGGCCAGCACCTCCGGCACGTCGGGGCTGTGATTCAGTCGAAGGCAGTGACGCTGGGAGCTGGCATAAATCAGGACCTTGGACAGCATCAACAGAGAAGTACAAGTCAGGAAATTGGGACCTTGGTCAGCACCTCCACAGTAAGCAGGGAAGATGAAAGACCGCACTAATTTACAACCAACATAGATTTCTTGTTGATTTATTGCTAATGGTGTAAAAAACATGACCCAGTGGTTTCAGTCCAAATTTTTGCATCCATTCTAAGATACATAAATAAATAAATAAAGTAGAATAGCACAGTGCATTAGACTATTAAAAATATTTTTCAATAAAATAAATTATTTCACTCACATAAATGAAATGTGATGAGCCAAAGTGGCCCAGTTAATATTTTTTGAAATAAAATAAAAATAAAATAAAATACTGTAAAACAATTATTTTTAAAAACTGACAACAAATGTGTTCAATCTAGTAAACTGTAAAAAAAAATTGAGAGTCTAAAAACTGCCCGACCTTATTGGATAAGAGTGCTGTCAATCATTCTCTGGCACCCTGACAAGAGCTGTTCAAGTACTGCTTTTACTACTTTTCTGTTTGTGTAAAATTGCTGTTGCAGTAAAGTGAGCACTGCTTCTTGTAAACAGTTGTTCCAAACTAAAATTAATTAAAAAAAACAAACACCTACAAACAACCATGACTGATGAGCACCTGTGCAGAGGTGTGGGATACCTCAGGAAATAGAGTCATGGAGGAAAAGGTCTTATGGGATATGAGACAGAGGAGACCAAAGGATATGGATGAGTTTATTCGACTATTTAATAGCCAGCACAAACAAAAAGAGAACAGCTGTTTTGAAAAAGCTGTTTTGAGGCAGAGCTCAACCCAGCTAGGTGATGGCTCAGGTAACGCGCGTGAATAGGAAGAAAGGAAACATACTGACCCCATAATGCCCTTGTGTCATATTTGCTACATGAGTTTCTGAGACCTCTACGTCATCAACATGATCAATACTTACCATAATTTCAAAATGTTATAGACAAAACTCTTTTGTTTGTCTAAAATTAACATTGTTGTTAACAAAAGTTGCCAAAAACGCCCAATGTATCAAATGTGATACAAAAAATATATAATAAATGCTGGTATATAATAAAAAATATATCATACACAACATGATATAGCAAAAATAAAAAAAATGCAGATTTTGTTATAAAGGTTAATAAACATCTTAGTTCCATAAAACCAGAATTTTCTGGCTACTTTTTGATGGGTTGGGTCTTACAGGGTTAAATGACTCCTACTTCATGTATGCTTTTCTAGCTTTTGATCACACATGCATGTTTCTGATGAAACAAAGAAACAAACTACAGTCTAACAACTTGTTGTTATTTGGTTACACATGTCTGCAGGGAGTTATTTTCAGTATTTTTGTGATTTTTGACTAAAAAAGAGATAACTATACACAGTTAGAAGTTGCTATGGTAACTTGCCAGCCCCTTAAATTACAGCTTAGTGAAAACTGGAAATTGGGTCTTCGCACCTCATACTGACATTACTCTCTATGAATACATTATCAGACTTTATTACAGGATGCTAGCTTAAACTGAGAAACTTTGGAGTGATCTAATATGTACCAGCTCTGTTATATTAATAACTAATAAGCCAAACGGCTTTCTATTTTTGTCTGTGTTACATCCATTGGTTAATAATTTTCTGCCTTTGCAGTGCCCATTAGCATCATGTTATCTGTAGATCTTTAGGATATCTACTGAATATACTGTAGATATGCAGCATATTAATGCAAATACTAAATATTTGCATTAATACACAACAGAGGAACTACTGCACCTCTATGTATGCACTGTAACAGTTAACAGTAAGAAGCTGCCTAAAGTCTTCACTAGAATATATTGCAAATCTTTTTTGCCGACTCAGTCTAGCAAAAGGCGTTTTAATGACACTGCAAAAGCTTCTGCATGTTTTAAATAAATGTTTTATACAGCTTAAGGTGTTTGTTTTTTGCAGCGTGTTAAACACATTGTCCTTGTGATTAACAGGAGACCATTCACATGTCACTTAATATTGATTTTAAACGGTGTGCCTGTTACTTCATGTGACTGGCTTACTTCATTTTTGATTTGTAGTTGTCTAACTGTTAATGGGTTATATGTCTCTGTGTTTTTATGTAAATCTTGTTGTTTCCAAAGGAGCAAAGCACTGTAATGTAACTGAGAAAATTAAGAGAAGAGCACATGCTGCAGTTCTTGTTAGAAATAAATACTATAAAATAATAATTATGTAAATGCATAAAAAATGTAAATGCAAAAAAATGAATCAACATAAAATTGTTTTCTAAGGTAATTTTAAATACGGATTTCCGTTCAGATAACTGAACACCAGGCTGGAGAAATCGTGCATGTGTAATGGTGGCCTGAGGTTAAACTGCAGAGCGGTTTCTTGTGGCTCCGAGCCAGAATCGACGCTCTCTACCGAAGCTTTCCGAGGAAAGCCGAACTCAAATGGTCCACAAACCCGACATCAACCGAAAGTCCTCAGCCCACTCCCGAATCGGCCTCATTGAAGTCTCTTGTTGTCGGGTTGGGGGTGATGGGGTGGACGAGATTGGTGAAATAAAGAAGGAAAAACATTTCCATCACTCCTGAGCCCCTCCCTGTCCGGTGATTTTCGGATCCGAGGCTTGACAAAGGTAATTACCCTCATCCATTTATAATTGCATATTACAGCGACTGGTCTTTTTTTCCTCGTGATTTCGCTCAGTCAGGGAGGTAGTGGGTTAAATTCTGCAGTTTTTCTTCGCTGTTTTGACTATTTGCTTGTGTTGAGCGCTCGCACCGGTGATGTAGGGCGTGTAACCACCGGCGGCAGCAGTAACGGGGATCTCCTTCACGCAATAATGAAGCAATTAAGGCTACAGAAGGGGCAAACTTTCTGAATTTCCCGGGAAAATTGCAAATTTCACACACATTCAGGCAGAAATCAAAGCGCTGCGTTAGTTTGCAGGGTGCCAGTGCGCACAGTGGCCTCCTCCCTTCTCCTAATTTTGGCTTAATTCTGTAAATTCATTCATGTTTCTGCTGACGCGACGGAAAAAGCAGAGTCTTTGCACTGATGCTGATAATCAGATCACCAAGTGGTTTAACGCTCGATATCCTGTATAGCGTATGATCTCGTGTATGCTGCCCCTGGCTGTGGTGCATTATCGTGTGCTGTGTTCGGGAAATACCCGTCTGAAAACAGGGTATTTTCCAGGCAGAAACGGTTATGCAATGCACACTAGAACACACCACAGCCTCGCGCTGAAGGACTGAATTAGTCATTTACATTTTATTAAGAAAATGGCTGGATGAATAAGTGCTGTGATGAACTGTGGGCAGCCTTGTTTTTATTTTGTGGTAAATAGATGAACCAAACCACCGGTTTGTGCGTCATATTTATGAAAAATGCTCCTGATAGAGGTTTGTTTTGCTACACATCTCCTCGAAGTTATATTTGATCAGTCTTTAATTAAAACCATAACTTGATGGCTCACTGTCACCCTGTTTGATATCTGCAAATTAATGAACAAAGAGTCTCCATTCATGTTCACTCTTTTGCTTTACTCCCCTCCATCTTTTATCTGGACATTCACAAATTGGGACCGGTCCCATTCATGCTGGTGGTGGTGGTGACACACCCTTGGCTGCACCAGCCGCTGCTCCTGGCTTTGTGAGCTGTATAAGGATGGGTTAAAGGGGGGATGGGGTGGAGGTGCAGAAGAGAGTACATGCAGGTCCAAAGAGAGGAGCCAATCTTAAGGTGCAGCATCTTTAGATTTGAAGTTCGTCTGCTGATAACAATCATGCTGATTGGAAAATGGACACAAGGGAGAAGCCTTGGATTAGCATTCTGAACATCAGGACGGATTTTGAGGTGGTGCAGCAGGGACCAGGCACCACTCAGGTGTGGCAGATAGGAAATAGGAAAATGCTATTAGGAAAAAAATAGCACTTGAAAATTGGCTGAAAAGTCAGCGAGTTATAGCCATCACAACTGGCCTCCATAAACATGCATTACCAGCACTAACAGTATAAAAGATGCATGCAGCCACCATCACTCATTAGTAAGTGAAGTGTGATGAGGAAATTAAGCATTTTTTCTGTTCCCATCTTGGTGTTTTGAAAGTGGGTGTGAGGTGTGAGGGGCACTGCACACATATGTGCATATTCCTCCTTTTTACCTCTAATAATGACCAAATTTTACAAAATAAACTTTATGTTTCATTCAATATGACCTGAAACCAGTGAGAGTAGCAAGCTAGCAGAGAGCTGTTCTTTGGAAGTTTAGATGAGTTGCCCCCTGCTGGCCATAAAAGTAATTCAGTTTTACTACTTTTTTCTTTTATGGTATCTTTGATTAAGTAATGTGACCACCTGTAACAATACAGTGAAACTTAAGATTCAGCTGGGAGGCAATGGAGCCAACGAAATGCAGTTAATTCTACTGAGTACAGAAATTAAAGAACAATATCTGACGTTTCCTTTGTCTTAAGTTCATTTCTTGCAAAGTAAAGGAGTTGGAGAATAGCAGATCGTAGACCAATCCCCCCTGACAAATCACCACCTTACCGCAGTGAAAGGGGTTTGACCCCATCAGGGGTAGGGTTATAGAAAACTGGTCTCAGGGGAGGTATCGGACAAAGAGCGATTCAGAAAACCCTTAATGGAACAGCGTTCTCTGAGTCAGTTAACCTCGCCTGGAGGTGGGAAATTGGGGCTCTCTCTCAGAGTCAGGCCTGGGAGGAGAGCTCAAAGACAAGTGTCTGGTGACCAGATCTATGTAGATGGTGGGCACAGCCCAAAAAGATAATGCGGTTTAGCCCCCCTGTGGAGCCACCACCTGCGTCGGCAGGCACTGGGGTTGGGGCATGTGGACCCTCAGCATCGCAGACTGGTTTTTGGGACACTGTGAGGCATATGGAGTTGATTTATTGTCTCAAATTCATATTTAAGCTGAAGATTTCAGTGCATTTAATTGTATTACCTTTTATTATATAGTTATATTTAAATTGATGACAACACTACAGGTACAGGTGGAGGATATTTGACATTAATGCACTATCATCACAGCGTATGAGTCAGACTAACCTTGAAAGGAATCAGAAGGATAATTAATGAGAGAGAAGAAAAAGAAGGGAAAGTGTTTGAGGATAAGATAAGAAGTACAGAACGACAAACATGAAACCAGAATCAGATTGAAGCTGGGAGATGAGAGAGCTGATACTGAAACAGGAGGAGGATGGAGCCATGATGCTGCTGCCCTCCGTCTTGTGTGGGAGAGCAGCGATGAGGTGGAAAATGCTCTTAAATCTGTCAGTCACGATTGATGTCAGACTGATGAGATCAGCCAGAAAGATGTACCCTCCAAGCCTCTCACCGCGGGGAGGCTGCTGGACGTGTCATACGCACTTCACTAAATGCTATGCCTTGTATAGTTTGATTGATCCTTTTAGTTATAATAGGAGACATGAGAGCTATGACCCCATTTAGAGTCAGCCTCTATAAATGGACACGAGAGACTCAGCCAAAGGACAACGATTACATCTGTATAACAGGCTTCTTAGCTGATTATGGCTCTCCCCTCTGACGCAGCAAGTGAGATGTTTAGAACAACCAGAAGCTCTGGAAAATGCATCATCATACCTGCACTTATGAAGAAATCCAAACCGGTGGTGTCAGGTCTGAGTTTTTATTCTGTTCTTTGTTCGTGGTGCACCTCCTATTTTGAACAGCAGTGTTTGTTTTTTTGGAAGAGGCCTCTTGCTAACTTGGCCCCGTGCAGCATTCAATTGTTTTCATGAAATGCACAGCCACTACTCCCACCGCACTTCACTGAATACATATTTCATGTTTTTAAAGTGGATGTGTACGTTTATGTAATCAGCAGCAGCCTGTCATTTTCCCGTCAGACGCATACTTCCTCTCAATCAATGAATCAAACCTGTGATTTATGTCTTTGCCGCACCCCAGCATGAGCACTCACACATCCAATAAACTAATGGCGCTGTAGAACATTAAAGTGAGATGATTTAAACCTGCTTCGAAAGGGCGGCGATTAGAAAATATGCTATGATTACTGTGTTTTCTGCAAAGGACTAAGAGCCTCTGGAACTGTTTTCCTGCCCACATTAATGCTAGGGTGTCATTTTTGAAATGTCTTCACATGTGTTGATGCGTTGAAGGAAACTGTATGGGCTTTCGTCTCTTTTTTTTCCCTTAAATAGCACTCTAATCCCTCATCTGAAGGAGCTGGCAGAAACTCAGCAGCATTTTATTGTTCTCTCAGTCTGAAGATGCAGTGATTCCCTCTTTTCCACAATCCTGAACTGGATCCATGCAGGAAAATAAATTATACTTCCAAATATGCTGCAGATCTCTGAAACCTGCTTTGAATGTAATAACTTTTTGCAGGCTAAAATCTGTAATCAGCAGGAAGAACTGCTTTAATTTGAATAAAAATTGAATTATCAGCAGGTATTTGGCATTCCTGTTCATTTTGTCTTTGTTGTTCAGAGTTATGTGGAAGGTTCAGTAAGTTTCAAATTAAAAGGGGACATATTTAGCCCGTGCCTGTTTGTGTGTTTTGTTTTGCTGAGCAGGCTTTTTGAAGTCGGTTGTGTCAGCCGCCCCATTAGAGCGGCGCTGTCGAAACAATGCCAAGGATAGAAGCAGGTGGATTAATTATTGTCATCCAAGTGTCAGCTTGATTGCAGGTGTAGTGTTAAGGCAGTGGATTTGTGTTGTAGATGAATGCAAGTCTTTGATGTAAATCTGCAGTTAATGGCACAATTTAATGCTTCGAGAATATGTCAGTCTTTTACGCCCACATGTCTTCATCTACGCTGACAGAATTATTACTAGCTTTTATAACAGGGCTGTGCATGTGAGACGGACACAGACAGCTGTAGACACGAAGTAGTAACTCCTGTAAGGCTGCTTTGACGTTCTCCTGAATACTGCATGTGTAGCTGGAGCTCATAGTGCAGCACCTACCTCTTGTCTGCGAGGGGCATTTAGTTAGAAGAAAGGTGGCTTAAACGAAGTTTGGTCTTAAAATTAAAGGAGCTAAAGCAGCTGGTTTCAGACAGTGAATAAAGTGAGGGGCTGCACCAATATAAGATAATGAAGGACTTTTTTTAACCTGTGAATAATGTAAGTGGCGTTGCTTGTTTTTTGGACTCCAGTAGAATTAAAAAATTAGTATAAGGTGCTGGAAATGAGCATTATAGGCCTATTTTAATGACAGGTACTCTGAATATTTGACTAGAGAGTTCTGTTGTCTATTTTTAAGTATTCATTTACAATAATTGAGGCCTGCTCAACTGTGATTGGTCAGTAGTACTTGTAGTTCATTTGTAGTACAAATGGACTACAAATGGACTACAAACAGAAACAAGAGAGCTACTAATAGCATAAATCTTCTCCTTTTCCTCCAGATTCAACATATTCTGCAGAATTTATTTGTGGAGATTAAACAAAGATCAGGGTATACACTCAGTGGCCACATCATTAGTCACATCTTACTAGTATCAGGTTAGACTCCTTTTTTACCTTCACAGCTGCCTTAATTCTTTGTAGCATTCATTCAACAAGGCGTTGGAAAGATTCCTCAGAGATTTTGATCCATATTGGCATGAAAGCATCACACAGTTGATCCTGATTTGTCGACCGTACATCCATGATGTGATCCTACCATTTCAATACACCCCAAAGGTGCTGTAATAGATTGAGATCTGGTGACTGTGGAGGCCATTTAAGTACAGCGAGCTGGTTGTCATGTCCAAGAAACCAGTCTGAGATGATTTAAGTTTTGTGACATAGTGCATTATCCTGCTGGTAGCAGCCATCAAAGATGGGTACACTGTGGTTGTAAGGGATGGACATAGTCAGAAACAATACGCTGGGAGGCTGATGATAAGAAACTATCCTTTCCACCACCACCCTGAACCACTGATACCAGACATGATGGAAACCGTAGTTTCATGTTGTTGTTTATGCAAAATTCTAATGAAAGCCAGTTGTCAGAGTTCTTCTTCACTTTGATTCTCAGTTTGAGCTTCAGTAAGTCGCCTTGACCATGTCTACATCCCTAAATGTTGATTAGATATTTGCATTAACCAGCAGTTTAACATGTGTATGTAACAAAGTGGCTGATGAGTGTATACATGTTGTTAAACTTTCCAGTCCTTCTGTTTCTAGCTGTTTCATTATGTCTCTCTTAGTGTTTTATCGAATTATCCCACCTTAATAACTATGCTACTACTACTTAGTGTAAGCCTGTGCAGTAGCAGCTAAAGGTCAGTCCCCTCGTGCCAGCTGGCTCCTGTCCAGCTCATCATCCCAAAGTAGTGGCTGCGCACTCTTGCATTTAAATATCTCCTACTTTCTCTTCATTTCCTCTTCATCTTTTTTCTCCTCTTCCTCCGTTGCAGTTTGTGATCCTGCGTCGTGAGTGGAAAGCCGATTATCTCCGAGCACCACGGGAGACACGAAGAGCCGCTGCTGTTCAGCTCACACAGCACAACATCACGTTTTTGTCTTGAAGACACTTTATCTATAAAACTTGACTTTATAATATATTTGACTTTGCAACAGCACTATAGGTAATCTTGCCAAGGAGTGTTGGCGGAGGTCTACTCTTAGATATTTAACGAGCTAATTTGCGACAAGCTCTTCAGTGCTGCACAGCGGTGTAGAGAATTTGGGGGAGGGCGGGGTTGGGTGCTTCTCCTCAGCTTGAGGACAAAAATTGAAGTTGGCATGCTTCTACCTTAGCGAGGTGTTTTTTCTAAATTAAACACAGAAGCTAACAAATATATCTTGTCAAATAAAATTATAGGAAATGTTTCTTTTTTTGAAAATCTGGAGCCACGATCCTGCTATAAAAAACCTTTTTTAATTTGTTGTGTATTGTCTGTGGGTTTCTCTTCTCTTTTGTGCACAGATCAACTGTTCAAGATGAAAGTAATCGGCGCCGCAGTGCTCAGCGTCCTGTTCTGCACGGGTAAGCAAGAACATAATCAGTCACTAGGGAGAGAGTTTAGATAGATGAACTGTTGAAACAGACTTCCTGCAAAACCACATTTGTTTTAACTGGGTGATTAGCATGGATGCTGTGAAAGCCTCACCAAAGAAGCTAAAACACATTGTGATCTAGTTAATTTCCACTTATTTCCTTTCATTTCGCCTGTAATGAAGAATCTGGCTCTTTGTTTTTGTATCCAGTCTATTGTTAGCTGTCATTATTGGCGGCATTTACATTTCAAATGCTTTAATGCTTTCTGTGGAAGCTGTGTGGTTTTTCACTTGGAACAAAGGAAATGATTTAAAGGTTTTTGTATAATCCAGCAGACTAAAAAAAGATGCCCTTTAAAATAAACTCATTTTAAACTAATCTTTTTTTGTTTTCCCACAGTCGTGTCAGCATCTGCAAAAGGTAAAAATGGTTGTTTGGATGTTAATGCACTGAGAACGCTCTTTGAGGATTAACATACTAAATGCATGACAAAGACAGAGTTGTTGCGCTATCAGGTTAAAGCCAAGTATAAAAACTAACAAAAAATGTTATTTGACATATCTAATAAAAAACATCTTGATTGCTTCTACCAGTAAAAACGGAACACAGGACAGCCTTCTTTGGCGAGGACGTCCACATCGATGTCCCACGCGGGAATGGCAGCGAGGTCATCTTTAAATCTGTGACCAGTGAGTCCTACGAGGTGCCGCTGATCAAAGCGGGGAAAGTGGTGAATCACAACATCTCCTATTCCAACATTTTGGGCTACCTGGTGCTGGAGGATGTGCAGGAGCAGAACGAGGGCACGTACATCATCAAGGACACCAACAATCCGAACACTGAAAGGCACTTCAAACTCATTGTCAAGGGTAAGTCTTCCTCTTTGCTTTAAGTTATGTTTTTTAAAATGTGGTTTGGAAACAGAAACTGCTGCACACGAGATTCTGGTGAAATATGAAAGAGACATTCTGTTCAGGCCAGCAGTATAACTGTGAAAGAAATTATGAATGTCCTCTGTGGTCAGTCTTGATTTTTTTTAATTTCACGTGTCTTACAGCAAAGATTGTTCAACTCAAACACACAAAGAAGACCAGGTTGTACTTGCAGGAAGCCAGAAAAGACAAATTAGTCACCATCTTAAAAGGAAACACGACACGTCGTGTTAGATGACTGATAAGCACTTTCGGGCATCTCTTTTGTTTTTAAAACTGTGCTTTGTAAATAAAAGTGACTTCACTTGACATAAGTTTGATAAGATACACACTGTGCTTTACGTACATGAAGATATATTGAGCAATAGAACCCATGTTGAGAATAGTGCAGAAGAGAGGTGAAGAAGAGAGCGCTGACAGGGTGGAGTGGGTGAAGACGAGTGTCAGGGGTGATTATGACTAAAGGATAGCAGCAAGAGTGAAGATGATAGTGAGAGGTGCTGTGTTTGCTGTGTTTGGTTTGGAGATGGTGGTGCTGACAAAAAAGACAGAAGCCTGAGGTGGAGGTGGCAGAGATGGAGATCGGTGGAACAGCTCAGGTTGAGCAGGTGGAGACAAAGTCAGAGAGCCAAGAGTGAGATTGTTTGTACATGTGCAGAGGTCAGATAGTAGATATGCTGGACAAACAATGGTGAAGATGGAGCTGCCAGGCAGGAGGAAAAGAGGAAGACCACAGAGAACATTCATGGATGTAGTGAAGGAGGACACGAGAGGGTTGGGGTCACTAAGGAGCGGCAGATTTCTCCTGAGAGTCTAATATTTACACTGAGGTGACTTTCGCCACAACATGACAAATTTCTCATCTTTGACTGTTTTTGTTCTCTGTGTCGATGATCAGACTGCGCTTTGGAGCAAATGGTCAAATACGGAGAAACCTACTACATCCATCTTAGCAACATTAAAGGACCCATCACCCTGGAGTTCAGGTATGGTCATCAGAGTTAATCAGTACCAAAGTTGGAATCATTTTCTTTACAGATTGTTTGAATGTTTTGACCTAAACAAGGACAGTGTGATGGGAAGACCCTGGAAATTGTTGAAAACAAAAGCAAACATGCCATAAAATCCAGAGAAAGGGAACACAAAGCAGAAATCCAGAGATAACAGATGGGTGGGTGACAAAGGCCTGCATACACAGAGGACTGATCACACAGGTGGGAAAATCCAGGGAAACATTAAGTAAAAGCACAGAAATCATACAAAGAAAAACAGTTACCAAAAATATACCAGATAGACACACATGACAGAGAGAGGTGACGACTAGAAACACACAAAGGAATAACAATAAAACACAGACGGGGGGTATGCTGCTATACAACTCCTCCTTACATCTTTTGTGTGTTGAAATAAACCAGAAATGAATGAATAAACAGAAGTTAAACATCTCTGGAAACATCCTTAATCGCAGTCACTGTGTTACTTTATCTGTTCTGTATTATTCTGATACTTCACCATCTTTAGGCCCAGTCCGTCTCAACTTAATCAGTCGGAGATGCAGTACACAACCGAGCCTCCACCTGTGGTGCTGTACGACCAGACAGGTGTGTTGGCAGAAGAATACATGAAACGCCTCAGCGTGTCAGAGAAGCGTGTGGTGCTGCACTCGGTCAGGATGACAGATGAAGGCAGCTTCACAGTAAAGGACAGCGAGGGCAAAGTCAAGATTCGGACCTGCCTGAATGTCAGAGGTAAGGCAAGATCTGAGCTTTACAGCATCCTCTCGGCTTTAATCGATCACTCAGTGTTAAAGTGCGTCATTTTGTGTGTGTGTGCAGATGCTATGTGCCTCTGACTTCCTGTCAGTCAGTGGCTCTTTTCTTTGTGTTTTACTTAAATTCAACCACAGTGGCAAACTCTTGTTTATTTTCCCTAAACTTTTTTGCACTTCATGTGTTATTTTTTCTGCTTGTTCGGGCCCCACCTACAGTGACTCTTTGGCCCCCAGCCGGGGTTTGCCCCACAGACTGAGAGCCACTGCTGTGAGTTGATGTGTGTGTAGTACTTAACCCCACAAGCCTAAGGCTACACTTTTAAAATTTTGCCCGAGGAGAAAAAAAAATCTAATTTAGTCAATAAAATAAAGTGTCAGGTAAAAATAAGTAACCTTGAGCTCTATGCAAGAGAAAAACTTTTGATGCACAGTAAGGCTAATTTTAAATATTGTTAGTTCAGAGTGTGATTTAAAATAGAGATTGCAATTTTTGCACTATTTTTCTACCTAATCAAAAGTGACAAAAAAGCCACGAGACAATCATTCTGCTGGTGTTACTGAACCTGTTTTTATTAAATTCTTAACTTCAGCTCTTCTAATTTGATGCTGTGGAAATAAAAAACACTGAATCCTGTGTTTACTGTAGTTACAGTAGTAACAGATGGCCTCCCCAGCTAATGTGTTGTGAGTGGCAGTCTCCAATTTTCTCTTAACAAACATAGCCTGGAACCAGAAAAAGGGTCTCTAGGGAGGAAGAGGTTAAGTAGCTGAGTAGCTCGATGTGCCCGGTCATTCATAAAAGCCTCCATAGTTTTTAATAAGTGATGGGCTTTTTGTGCTTTTCATGTTTTCCTAAATGTTCATATTGGCTGAGTGCCACTGTCTTAAAATCCTTAATCTCAGAAAAGGTCACAAGTCTTTATTAAATATATTTTAAAAAAAAGGTTAAACCCACCTATAGGGATTCTGGGCGGTTTGAGCTCTCGATAAAATATATCAAAAACACATTTACTTTGATGAAGGTTACGGAGCAAAAATATTACAACTGAAGACTGATAAATATCACTGAAATTAAAACACCGCAGAGTTTCTACAGCAACACAAGAGCTTCTGTGAGGCTGGTCTTTGAGCTAAATGCCAACATTTGCATACTTTCATGTAGGTAATGTAGTTATGTACCATTTTAATTAACTAGTATTATAACAATATACGGCTAAGCCTCATGGGAGAATTTATTATTAGTAATATAGATGTTCTTTTTCATAACTGTGTAGTTTTGTGTTTCGATGTGTTGAGTAATTCATCTCATTGGGAGCATTAATGTCCACCAAATTTCATTAATCAAACTCATTAACCTCTCATCAGTTCATCCTGTTTCAGTCCAGACTCAGTGCAGCAGACTCATTGAATGAATGAATGATTGATATGTTGCTTTATACTCAATAGTTTCTCCATGCGCCCAACTAATAAGCCAGGCAAGGACCATCAAGTGAGAGTGGTGTCCTTCCTGCCCACTTCTGTTTGTCAAGGGTTTGCAGAACTGAAATGCAGGACTCACAGACACAAAAGAATAAAGTGAAAACAAACCTTTTGTTAGGAGGAATGCCAAAGTTCATAAATGAGGCTCAAAATGCAAGACAGATGCTCAACACACTCAATTGCAGGAAACTATTTGCTTATACAAAGGGAAACTGGGGCTATATAAACACAGACACTGAGGGCTAATCAGGGAATTAGACGCAGCTGAGGCACAAAACAAAGGTGAATCTAATTAGAATGACGACACAAGGGAAGTAAAACTAAACGTGAAACACGGGTAACAACTAACCAACAAACTAAAACAGGAAGGAACTAAACAGGGAAACTGAAGACACAACAGTAAACTCAAAATGAGAAAGCAACAAAGGGAGAACCCGAGGAAACTAATACTGCCGTATGAGGAGTAACTGTAACTAAGAATACTTAAGAAACAAAAAGATGATGTAAGATATGAAGACTCAAACAGAAAACCAAACAGATATTAATCTCTGTCTCTCTTCCACTGCATGTCTTTTATCCTGTCTTCCTTCTCTCACCCCAACCGTTCGCAGCAGATGGCCGCCCCTCCCTGATCCTGGTTCTGCCGGAGGTTTCTTCCTGTTAAAAGGGAGTTTTTCCTTCCCACTGTCACCAAAGTGCTTGCTCATAGGGGTCATATGATAGTTGGGTTTTTCTCTGTATAGATACAGAGAAAAACCCAACAATCATATGA
>VUQG01024746.1:29535-66840 GCA_015106755.1 Etia nguti | reverse complement strand
CCTTTTTTTTTTTTTTTTTTTTTTTGCATTTACCACATCACCCTCACGCTACAAATGCATTTTAGCTATACTAACCAATGACAATGGGACAAAAATAAAAATAAGAGGTATTTTCCAGTCATCACATAAACATAAATGCACGCACTGATTGAGGGCCACACGCTCATTTTTATGCTCTCTGTGTGTTTAAAATATTTAAGATGTTAGAATGAAAACTGTTGTGGTGCGTTAATGTTGTTTATCTTGCTTCAGCTTCATAAGTGTTTAGCGAATTGAAAGCATGAGTGAGGAAAGAGGCCTTCATGCTCTTAGGTGGATGTCTCTGATTTCTTAGCCCGGCTAACGCTGATGCATGTGCGTTGCGTTTTCTCCCTCTTACTTTAAGGAGCCTCACACGGAGCCTCTTCTTGGTGAGAGAATTGTGTTCTGGCCTCTTTTACTGCTGCTCTCCCTTCTTCGTTTTGGTGTCTGAACAGATGTGCTGCTTTTGTGGCAAATAAGTTCCTTGATCAACTGGCTTTTGTGTGACCCGACTAGTGGTGACAGTTTCAAAAACGATGTGTTCAGTGTGTTTGAGATTGTATGAAGCCATTAAAGATATTGAGCACCGGCACACTCGATAAATCCTGGACACGAGAGAAACTGCTATCAATCCTAATGAACAAGCAGAGGTTGATCGAAGACCTAATTTGACAAAAAGTCGATAAATTACCTTAAGTGGATCTGGCTCTACGACTTGGAACAAACTGTTTCTGTGATCCTTGCAGACTTTTCAGTAGTCATGTGACTGAGCTGCATCCTTTTTAATTCCCTTTATAAGGTTATTATGTGGATGGGGTACATTAATGACTTATTATTTGCTTTCATTAATGGGGTAAAACATGCAGAAGTTCAAAACAATCTGTATTTAATTTTTAAAAACTGAGATTTGAATTAAGGAAGGCAGTTTAGATGTTATATCTTATTCAGGTTTTACAGCTCAGTCAACTTTAAGAGTTGTCTTGCAGGATTTCAGTTACAGTTTTGAGCCAGGTCGGGGTGCAAACACCAGAAATGCCCGTTTTAACAAGTCATTTAATCCATTATTAAGTCTCAAGTTTCTTAAAACAAGTAATAATCTCAGTTGATGAAGAGGAGGGCTGTTTCTGCTTGGCTCCATCTGAGTTTGGGAACAACAGAAACAGCTTTACTTGCTTTAACAAAAAAAACTTTGATTTTTTTTAAAGTTTCCCTCCACTCAAAAATTATATTTTCACTAGTGGTTCTGCCTCCAGTGTTCAAAGTTTGTCTGGAAATATAACTTTAAGGTGTTCAAGCAGGAGACGTTAGCTGTGGTTCAATAGATGACTTTCACTAGCACGATGTGGAAACTTGAGGTTTGATTTGCACATATATTGAAAAGAACCCTTCAGTGGTGTATAGGAAACATCTTGTAGAGCAAAAGTATTACAATTTTGAAGCGGAATACATTTGCATATTCATAAATTCAGGATTTCCCATTAAGACGGAGGGCGACTATGTCATTTTAGGCATTTCCAGGAGGCTAATTAACCTTTTTTAAGGGAAAAACGAGGACTCGAATCATTATTTTAAGCAGAGTCTGCACACATGTCCGGAGGGGATCTTTAAACTTCAGTATAGTGATTGAATGACCTGTTGAGATGGCTTTAACCTCCTCAGTATTGGCATAACTTCAGCTGGGAATTTCTAACTTTGAGAAAGTCACGCTGATATCATGTGTGGCGCTTTGGTTCCAGCATCAGTGAAATATTCCCGCTCCTTCCCTCCACTTCTTCTCTCCCGCACTGCTGATAAAACCTCAGAGCACTGCAGTTACTCATAAACAGTGTGGCTATGATAACTGCTCATACTGAAGCTTCACTGCTAGAATAAAACCCAGCCAGCTAAGCGTGCACACATTTCTTCTTCGGTGGTGTTTTATAGTGTGCCGTGAATCACAAGGTAAATATGCAGTGTAATATTTGTGGGTGTACGTGCGGTTTGTGTGTTTTAGTTGCTAACAGAAAGGCAGTGTTGAAGAGTTGTGCACATTATGTGTTTTTTGTTTGTTGTTTAGAGAATTTAAACTGTCCAGCCAAGCAGCCCAGAAAGTCTGTGTGAGTGTGTGTGTCAGTTGTTTCCTTTTAATGTGTGTGTTTATCTGCATTCAGTGTTATGTGTTCATTTTTCTTAAGTGATGCAGAGTAATAAATTAAAATGTGACATGATGTGAGACACCCCCCATTTATTTGCTGCTTTTACATTTGCTCCTTAATGACACCAGTCATGAAAAATTAGTCTATCACTTGATGCCCAGTCATCATTCTTCCAGTTGCTTACCGTACATTATTCACAAGTAAGTTTTTTATTTTCACATTAAACTGTTGTTATAATTTGGCTTTGACTTTTGTTTTTCCATTATAAAATATTAAATAATCCATAACACTTCTTACTAATAGAGCTCGGTCTTATACATACATTTTCTTAACTGCCCTGGTCTGTGGGTGGCTGGAGCTGAGCCCAGCTGTCCCAGGGTGAGAGGTGGTGTATATACCTTGGACAGGTCAGCAGTCCATCACAGGGGTGTTGTCATGGTCAGTGCTGTTTGTCAGGCAAGATGAAGGACCCATAATGCAGCACTCAGAAAGAGAAAGTCAACTTAGGGCGGAGCTTTATCGCTGGAGAACTCTTCATAGCAATAAATGTTACAAAAACAAACCAGAACCTAAACTGGGAACAGGAACCTAGAAACGAAGAAACTCACACTAGGAATAACTCACGACTCAAAGGGAGGAGACGCAGCACAAAGAGAGTGTACGATGCAACAACAAGCAAGGGATGACAGAGGACTAATCAGGAAACGGGAGACAGAAGGGAAACACAGCTGGGAATAATTAGGCCGGACGAGACAAGGGAAGCAAAACTGAATACACTGACATAAAACACGGACCTTCAAAGTAAAACAGGAAACACATCGACTGAACTCAGAGACACAAGCTGACACGATACCGAGGGAACATAAAGACAGGGATGACTAGACAGGAGACGTGGGACCCGGACAGGCACAGAGAGGATGAGGACAGAGACTGAATGCAGAACAGGGAATGCCAAAATAAAACAAGGAGCACACGACAGGCACAGAGACACAGAACAGAGGAAGCACGGGAACCAAAACCTAAGAACTAGAAAAACTTAACTGAAATTAAACTGAAACATAAGAAAATATTAATCACAACAAAACCACAGAGTCATCAGACTCAGGACCGTGACAGGTGTGATGAGTAAATATCCAGAGGCTGCAGGTGGATGGGGTTGGAACAGCAGGAAGTGATGTAGTCAACAGCAAAAACAACATGTCAGAGCGGAGACTTTGCATCTTTAACAGATGCTAAATGAGCAGGGTTTGTTTGGTACATGACACAAGGATAGTGAAGCAGTCACTGTTTTCAATGGGAAAACCTTCATCACTGTCACGTGACCTGTAAACCATTTTAACCAAGCATGCATATCCATGGAAACTAAAGACCTTTTTTTTTTGGCTTTTGTGGCCTTTATTTTGACAGGGAAGAGCAGAAAAACAGGACAAACCCAGACAATTGCAGTAATAACACCTCCTAATGTTTTTACATAGTGAAAACGGAGGCTGCTCATAAACTTAACTCAGTAGTTCTAACACATAAATCAAAGCAAACAGTGACAGAAAAGGTTAAATGAAAGAGTGCTGTCTCCTGCTTCACTCCCAATGCATTTTTTTCCTTCTAAATCAGTGTAAAAGCGATATCCTTGTGCACTGGAAAAATCTCAACAGTCATATTTGCCCTGGTTAAAAGTTCAATAAAAAAAGGATTCCTGTATCACAAAACTGCAGTGCAGTGAAAACGTCTAATTTTCCAGGTCACAGGTAAATTAAGTTAAGCATGTGTTTGTGTGCTTATTGGCTAATCTATCAGGTTTGTAAAGTGATTTGATTTAAAGTCTTATTAAAAAACATTGTTTTATTGTGTAACATTCTCTAGCTGCTCATTTATTTATGTATAACAAGTTTTAAAATGGTTAAATGCTGTATTCTCTATCCTGTCGGGGGAATTCCTTCTTAGGAAGAAAGAAAGAAATCTTACAAACACGAGTCAGGTGAAGACTTTTCCTTTATCACATATTTTACATGCACAGGAAATGTGATTGCAATAGGATTTCACAAAAAAATAAAAAACCATAGCTGTGATTCTCGGTCTTATTACAGTCTTACTCCTCTTTATAAGTTCAGGCTATGCCTCGAGGCCAGGCTCCTAAAGGGATTAACACTCCCCTGGTGTTAACAGATAAATAGTACTCTGCACCAGATGTTGCTGGCCTGAACCCTTCGTTTTTCAGGAAACAAATTACATGGAACATTAAATTATCATTTATTATCAGGACCTGCCAGCAGATCTGAACTCTAACAGTTCTTTCCAAGAAATCTTTGCCCATTAAACAGTTTCAAGTCTCAGTTTAGGCATAAAACAGTAAAGTTATGCATCACGAGAAGCTAGGTTTTCTAAAAATATGGTACATATTACAAAACCTCACTCTCTTAATGGAGCAATATGTAATTTCCACCTTGAGATTATTTTGGACAGTTTTTTCATCCAAATTGGGGAAATTTATTTCCTTCCAATTCATCAAATAAAAAACAAGAAATAGTTTCCACGCTGGATTCACAGTTACAACATTAAAAGCTGTAAAAAGTCATTTCAGACTTTATAGATTTAAGGCGCTGGAGCGATATCGCTTCTTAAAGTGTTAATTAAAAAATCTGTCAGCTGCTGGGACAAAACACTTTGTGAGCCAGTCAGTGAAGCTCTGAAGTCACTCACCAAAGACAGCTAAAAATACCGCGTCATGGATGCCTTTCAAAATAAAAAAGCCTCCCTAATTTAGCCTTAATTAAGTTTCCATCAAAGGGTGATTTTTCTCACTGTTTAATTTAACTGTATTTTTTACTACAGTCCACTGTTACAGCTCACTGCTGTTAAATAAATATCAGCTGCTCTTGCTTTAATAAAATCTAGTTTTAATCAGGACATTTTAGTTTCTTTCGAGTTTGGATTTCTTTTCTTTCTTTGTGTTTGTGTTTTTGATTTTTGTGATTGTGTTGTTGTGTTTGTGGTTTATGGCTTGATGATTTTATTAGTATTTCCCTTCTTTTTCCTTTCCCTCAGTTTTGTCTGTGTCTCCAAGCCTTCTGTGTTTCCCTCTGCCTCGTTCACTCAAGTTTAGTATATTATTTTAAAGTTTCAGCCCTGGTTTTTTATTTTCTATTTATCTTCACCTGTATCTTAGCGCTGAATAGTCTCTACTGTACATTATATAGTCGTGCCCTCCCTTAAGTCTTTATCTTAACCCCTCTCCCCTGATGTGCTCTCCTGGCTCTCTCTGGATTTCCGATTTGTCCGAGTACAGTCCTGCATTTTTTTCCCTGCACCTCATATTTTGATTTTTATTATAAATATTAAAATTAAACTAAAGTATTCAAGTAAGTTATTTTGCAAATATTTACCCAATAAAAAATATTGACCTGTGATTATTTCAATTTTTTCATGATTACTGATGATTGTGGGAGAAATGTTCAAGCAGCAGATCCTTCCAGCCTTTATTTACTCTACTTGTCTGTATTTGTCTATTTGAGTGTATGTTTGTGAGTCCTAATGTTTTGTTTTGTAATCACAGTAACATACTGTATATTTGTGTAAATCCCTTTAATGTGTGTTTAAGCTGTGGTGTTGTGTGTGAGCTTGATGTGTGTTTGTGTATTGACAGCCGAGGTTGAGATGACAGCAGGTGGCCTCGCTGTTATGGATTTTCTTGTAGCTGTTAGATCGCAGACGTGCGTGAGAGGATGTCAGCAACCGTTCGGGACTTAACCCAAGAGACCGACACGAAGCTCAGATCAATCACGCCTGACTCATCACCTCACCTGACCGCTTGTCTCATCATTGCATTTTATTACATCCATCTCACCGTCCATGCTCTCCTCTGTATATCTTCACTATCTGCAGATTATTTCTTCCACTTTAAGTCTCTTCTGTCACATTTACTGACATTTATCTTACTCCTGCTTGCTGTCTGTCAAATTCCATGTTTATCTTTCTAGCCCCCTCTTTTTTCTTATCTATTTGTACTACTTCTTTGCTTCCCTCTGGTAAAAAGACGTCAGATATGGAACTTCTTGCTAACATATCAGCTGCATTTATTCAAAAAAAATTGGCCAACTTTAATTTGTCTACTTAAACAACATTTTTTTTTTTTTTTACCACCGTGCATAATGTTTGCAGCCTTTTTTGTTTTGCAGATATTAAAAAGGAATTTTTTCATTTTGTAAACTGGAGACAAGCAGTGTGCTCCTTCAATCATTTACCCCTCAAACACCACAGAACAAACAACAGTAAATTTTCGTGCATGATAAAAAAGTTCTGCGAGTCCACCCATAACAGTAACTTTTAAAGCAATAAAATTTCCAAACTACTCTTGATCAGCTTCTGTGCCATCCTGACCTCAAATCATCACCAGCAACATCCCAAAGCAGCTCAGAAGCGCTGAACCACGAATTCCTCGAGTCAGACTGAAACTGTGACTTCTGAGGGAGGACACTGCGCCACGTCACATCATTGCTGGCATACAGCGCAATAAAAAGGTGGAAATGTTTAGTCCTCCATGTTTAGCCCACCCATTGCACTTGGCAGATTTAGCTTTTTGCAGCTTTGCCACCGTCTCCCAGATTTTATTAGAAGAGATACAGTGAGTGCACACTATAAAACCACAAGTGCAAGTCATCAGAACAGGTGTTCCTGTGGGAGCTGAAAAATATAAGCAAAAGATTACCAGCTTTACGAGAAAGACTACCTTGAAGGGGACGTCAACCAAGTTTTAATCAAGTATGATTTTATTTAATTAATAAAGGATTTTGAAGTTAATCTTTTTTTATCTGCACAGCATCCTCAGCAGGATTTTCTCTTTCAGCACAAATTCAGTCGTTTGCTTAATGCTGACTGTAATCCACACCGTTCGGTTTCTGTGTCCTTATCCCTCCACTGTGCTGACTAATGGACACTTTATTTAAAATGCACGGAGCTTCTGAGCTTTTTTACCGTCTCTCTCCCGTTTACAGCCTCACTCTTTTCACATACACATCTCCACTCACCCCAATTTCCTCATTTTTCTTGCTTTACCTCTCTTTCAGCATATCCATCTGGCTCTTTCTTGTCCTTTTTAAAACTTTCTAGAGTACACCTTGAGTCCATCTATCTTCAATCAGCCCCCATGCTGTCTTCCCTGCAGTTGAAGGGAATAGGCACTTGTGAAATATTGTAACCCCCCCCTAGGCTCTGTTTCCTCTCAACCTCCATCCCTGCCATGAGGACAAAAAGGTCCTCTATGTCATGTCACACAAGGATCCTCTTTAATATCTCTGTTTAGGAGCTTTCTGTGCAGTTAAATGTAGCCTGTGTATGTGTGTCATTGTCATCTGTAGTAACGTAAAACATGTATGATGACAAACGGTGTGTAAACAGCTGTTGTTGAGGGTAGATTTTTACATGCCTCCTGTTTGTTTGTACGTGTCTTTCTGTGTGTGTGTCTGCAGGTGGTTCGTGAAGCTTACAGCAGGTTCACTGAGGAATCGCTGACACAGTCGATGTGTGATAAACCCATGGAGAGCACAGAGGTCACCATCAAGGTCAGTTGTGGTGGAAACAAAAAGCCATTTAAATGCAAAAAAAAAAGTTAAAATGATAAATAAAACATAGCAGAAATTAAAAGATCACAGCTTCAAATAGCCAACTTGGTTGTTTAGCTGCAAATTCATACATATTTTTAATAACCATGCATCAAAATAGCAACACATAATCTGACAGACAGATGAGCCCAGAAAGAGGATTCACATCTTGGCTTTACATGGGCAAGTTTGTTGTACAGCTACAGTTTTTTGGGGGGGTGTTTTGGTTTGTTTTTTGTTTTTCATTCACTCTCATGGCTCTGACGCGTTCATAAAATTGTACAATTCCCACGACCAGCTGGAGAACTTTGTGGAGTGCTACCTTTTTAACTTTGGTATTCAAAATGGGAGCTATATTAGATTTTATAGACCAGCACTATAAAATATGTATATATGAGACATTTAACATGATGGCCTCTGGATGTGAAGCAAGCAGTCAGCCATCTGGGCACTGCACAAGTGTAATGATTAGCTGCTAAGGAATTGCTCTGCATTCCTGGGTATAGCCTGCAGCTGTGCAGTGGTCATTGGTTGTGGCTGCCAGTGATGATTACATCGACCCTGCATATCTCAGGCCTTTTCAGTAAGAGCCTAAATGCAGGAAAGTGTCTGGATGCGATCCTGATCCTGAAAAGCCTGTGCTGCTCTGACAGTGTGTCCAAACATTGTCCTGGGGTGCAGCTGCACACTGGCAGAGGTACAGGTTGGAGCAGCTCATCTTTGTCCCATCACATTTCCACCAAGTTCAGACGTGGTGCTCTCAGGGTCATGCAAGGCTGCAGCAAAATCTCAGACCCGCACGCTGGCATCCAGCATGTAAATAACCTGGCCTGGATCAGCATGATTACACTGATCACAGTGTTGTGCACATACTGATTATTTGAATTGTTGAGACCACTGGCATAAGAATGGAGTAAACTGAACCTTTTCTGAGGAGTACAAGTGAGCTTATTTGTATTCTGTAAACAAATTACCGCCCTGCCATTGACTAAAATCAACAGGAACCGATGACTATGCACAGAAGAAGTTTGGGTTTTCTAAGGGATTAAAATGATGTACTGAGAACTGGATTAAAACAAAGACGAAAAACATATTCAAATATTCATGGTATAGAACTCATGTTGCTTTTTTGACTAGTGTAAACCTAGACTAGGTGCATTTTTTGTTTAGGTAATAAAGGATAATAAGAATGCTGGTGTGTAGCCAGATGAATGAGCATTTTTGTGCCATCAGTGGATGTCTAAACAATTCAGCTTCGGCTCCAGCTTCTTATCTTTGTGCAATGTTGTTTGGTCCTGGGATGAAAATTAGGCTAATAGGTCAACAGAAGAAGAGTTTCACCATCAGCTTTCATAGGTTACATAACTATTAGTGATAAGAGCTGTAGATACAAGACAGATTACAGCAATATGGTCTGAGACTGAAGTCTTGATCTTGATTATGAGAACAATCTGAAGCTTAATAATGTCCAACACTTGATGTGCTTTTGGAAAAGTTTCCGCTCAAAGTAATATATTAATTAAAAAAAAGATTAAAAAAGATTTAAAGACAGAAACATCATTGCCCATCTTTGTGTTTGAGATTGCTCAGAAACTACCTGCTATAAAATGTCACCTCAGTGCCAAGAGTAATTAAAATGCAATCGACCTTACACGCTGCACTCGGCAGTGGAACAAATTAGACTCAAGTTTATAACTGCAATAAAGGAGTAAAGAAAGTGAAGTGGTCAAGGTTCAGGGAGTCCTTTAAAACGGTTGATTAAAGCTCCCGCAGGACTTCTTGCTTTCCAACGTGGAATATTACAACAAAACTACAGTTGCTTTTCTAAATTTTGTTGTTTCAAATATCAAAGAACGCAGCAGCGTCTGGATTAAATTTAGTCTATTTGTTACAAACATGTCTTACGGGTAAATGTTAAATTGAGTTTTGCTGTCTTACATCAACATGCATGTGACAACAGGAAGCTTTGAATCTCAGGAACGACAACAATGAAAATGTGGTTTCTACATTTAACACTGAAAGCAGGTGTAGCATCTCCTCCCATAGCCCACATCTTACAGTCCAAACATTTAATATAATTCTGATTTGATCTATTCAGGTGTTTTCTTTATCATTTTGCTGCACCTCTTTGTTTGTGTCCATGTAACATAAGAGTAGAGATGGCTGCAGGAGATGGTGAGGAAAGTCTATAAATACGGTTGGAGAAATGTACATAAATTATTCACTTTATTTTTTCCTCTGACCTAAATTTTAACCACTTGCTTTTCTTCCATTCTTCGATCCTATATCACCTCCTTCCTTCATCTCCTACGCCCTGTTGGGGGTATCTGTTTTGTACTCGCTTTGACTCATTTTTTTTTTTTTACTGTGCTTCTTTTGTCTTTTCATCTCAGCCCTCTGTCCCTGTATAATAGTTTTCCTCTTTACCATTCTACCTGGCTTTCTTTTTCTTTATTGCCTCTCTACTTTCTAGTTGGTTTTTTTTAAACTTTACTTTGTCTTACTTTCATCTTTTGTTGGGTCCTACTTTCTCCTCTTTTACTCTTCTTTTCCTTCTTTATCTTTCCTTTCATCTTACTTTGCATCCTAACCCTTCTGAATAGTATATTTAGCTTGCCTTTCATCTCCTTCTGCCTCTTTTTATGCAGGGCCTCGAGGTCTCCAAACCAGGCCGCTACCACACTCTCAACTCGGATAACTTTTTGGAGATGAGTGACTCCGGAGTCGAGTTCACCAGCTCTGGCCTCCCACTGGACAGCGACACGGATGCTGCGATGACCTACGCCTCCCACAAGCCCCTGCTGAATGCCGCCTCCCCTCCAGCCATCTCTGAAGGATCGCACTCCGAGGGCTTGGAGGCCACTGTGGTCCCCGATGGCGACCTCAGCGCTAGCCAAACCCCTGACTCTGCTTTGAGCCCCACCTCTACTCCTCACTCGCTCGCAGCTGCGACCCCTGACGGAAGCCTCCGTGGCGCTGCATCGCCGGGAACAGCCTCCAGAGGCACTGCTGAGTCAGATACGGCCAAGTCAGAGGGAGGGGCTGAGAGTGGAGAAGGTGAGCAGAAGGAGGAAACGGCCCAGAGCACCTGAGAGGGAGTACCAGGGTGTATTTCTTTTTAAGCTCACCTCTCCTAACACATCCACAGTCGTCTGGCAGGAACTTCTCATATCTCAACACCATCAAGTCCTTCGTCACTGCATTTGAAGCAACATCACAGACAAACAGTAAAGCTTGGATCCGGATGTCTGGCCTAGCCTAGAAAAAAATAACTAAAGCAGCAGTTGCTCAAAACGCACAATGCAAAATTTAAAGCAATATGCTCTGAAAAATGAAAGGTAAAAATAGAAACCCCCGAGCTGTATCAAAAGCAGCTCCGTGCATCTGGAAAATGCATGCATTTAAATTAAACATTAAAGTAGCTATCATAGTTCAGATCTACAGGACATTGCTGACATTAGAGTAGACTGCATGCCAGCTAAAGAAGCATAGGCTTACAAAAGAAGCTGTGATGACACGAAAAGGGTAAAACACATTCATCACTTTTAGGAAAACGCCTGAAGGGGATCAAATGATTTTGATTCCTGTGAAAAGTTGGTCAAAAAAAGGTGACAGCAGTGTGATAGTTTGACAGGTAGAGCCAGCGCGCATCAAGGAATCAGACATTATTTTCTAGGACCAAGGCTACTAACGACAGCAACAGCAGAGAGTGTCTCCCTTTCCAATGGCGAATCTCAATGCGTTGCCTCTGACAGCCCTTTTGTCTGCTCTCACTGCATCAGACAAACACAGTGATGATTGCATTTCAGCCCACCCACACGCAGTCTCTCTATTATTAACAGTACAAGCATGTCAGAAAGCGCCTCCACATCGCCGACAAAAGTGCTTGTTTCAGCAGTCATTTACCCGGAGAAAAATCTACTCGAGGTATTATTTCTCAAAAACCTGCAAAGTGAAACAAGCTGGATTAGATTGAGTACGCTACTGCTGGATGGCTGTTTCCCTTTCTCTTATATCCAGTGTGTCAAATCTGCCAAATTTCAAGGGATCATCTAGAGAAGACCGCCTAAACGTCCACTTTATCTCCCTCACACTAATGATAAAAGCCAAAAAAAACAAAAAAAAACACCCAAAAGAGCAACAACTAACTGCAGAAACTGTCCTCATCTGTTTTACCCACCCAAGGGAGTTGTCACAAGCCCTGTCAGAGGAAAATAAAATCCAGAGACTAGCGTGCAACACGTCTGGGGCTTTTGGAACAGCTCCTGAGAACGTAATTGGATTCTCGGTCTCTTTGCAGACGGACCAATTCACGGACACCGTCGAGTGAGGAGCGGTGATAAAAGAGACGACAGAGATGGAACAGTGTTCTATTCGGCGAACAGATAAATGACTTGCATGATTTAAAGCCCCCTATTTTCATCTCAGCCCCAATCCATCTCACGGTGCTCCAATTATTGTAGCCCGGTTGTTTGCCAAAATGAAGTGAGTGGAAAGGCACAGTTTGGATCAGTCTGCGATAACGATGCAGCCCGCAGCCTCAACAGAAGGAGACTGAATAAGTCGTGAGAAGTGTAAATGTGTGTGTGTGTGTGTGTGTGTGTGTGTGTGTGTGTGTGTGGAGGGGGTGGTTCGTGTAAACTTAAACAACATTATTAGACACTCAGTGCTTCGTATGGAGGCATGAGTCAATTCAACCCATTAAAAACAGGAAATTAAAAAGAGGAGAAGATACAAATCACAAATTAAGGGTTAAACCAATAACTTGTTGCTCATGCTTTATGAATCCCAACTTATCACATAATTCACTATATAATAGTCCAGTGTTGTTGACTTAGCACTTACGGTGTTACAAAGGCATCACTCAAAATCTGTTCAGTCACTGAAGTAAGAGCGATATTTAAGTTTAAGTGCTGTGCGACCACCTTTCATCTACTTATGGGCGTTCGAATCCTGAAATCGTGCTGCAGAATTTGAGCTTTAAAAGCGTGATTTTAAAAAGAGGCCACAGAATGGGCTGGAGATGTAGTCAGATCTCTTTTAAATTACATCCTTGAATAAAATCAGCTTTTTCTTCTGCTTTTGAAGGGGCTTCTTTTTACACAGGGAGGTTTGGTAAATTAGCGGTCAGTTAAGAGCAATGAAAACATTTTGTGGGAGAACACACACAGACGCTACAGATGAGAAATGGAATAAGTGACAGAAGATAAAACATTTTTTAAAAGAAGCATGAACAGAGTCAATTAGATTAAGCTCTCTCCATCCTAACAACTGCTTCTGACTAATTGGTTCTCCTTCCTTGCTGTGAAAGGAACCCGTGGGCTAATCCAGGTCCCGGGAAGCTGATTTACACCGCAGTACGAGAGCGAGGCATCTCACGAAACTCCGTCCAAGCATGTCCTGTCCTCTGCGGGGCCCGACAGTCTGTTTGTGTCACGGCAACGTTGGGCGCGCGCTTCACCCTCTGAATCACACGCAAACCACACTTGTCTTCATCACCGAGTCCCCATTTCGATATCACTATTATGGTTGCCATTGACAGCTGTTAGCAGTATGGCTACCTCATGCTGTAAGCGAATCAATGTTAACTGGAAAAGTCTGAGAGATTTACGATCCAAACCTCCCAGGGTGACTAATAGCAGTCAGACAGGTGCAGATAATCAACGCCTGGCAAAGAAAAGCACAACATTTAACAAATAATCCCTTTTTAAATGTAAAAAAGGGTTCATACTGTTCTCAAAAAGGGTAAAAGATGAGAAGCAGCTATTGTAAATACAGTAAGGTGATTTGGAAACACATAGACTTTTTATTAGCTCGTTCCCTTCTTATTCAGGAAAACTTAGTTTGAATTGCGTATTTCAGCGTCATGTGTTTACAATGACTTGCGTGCCCTACATTAATGTGACTGAATGATTGATTTTATACGGCTGTTTTCTATGGATGTGCTTCTGCTTGTGCAGGGACTTAATCTGATATAGGTGTAAACTGAGGGGCTTCCAAAACTCTTGGTAGGTGAGCAAATTGATGGTCAGTGGGGTTCGATTTAATTCTAAAGCAATATTAATATTATAGCACTTACACATTACTATCACCCACAGGAAAGAGGAATCAGGTGTAGCACATCCTAACATGATCATGTTCACTTAGTCATCCTTTTTTCACTGTTGTAAATATACAGATATGTGATCTGCATGTGTATAGTGTGAAAATACTAACGTATTTCTTACTGCAAGGCTTATGCAAGATTTTATACTATTAAACGCTGCATTTATCCTTTAACCACACATCGACAGTAAGCAGAAAACTATGCCTTTAGCTGGGAAGACTCATAGCTCGTGCCATGTTTGTGTGTTTGAGCCTCGGTCGTGATCTGTGAAGTCCTTTCATCAAAGCTGGTGTCAGCAGAGACTTGGCTGCCTCTGGGGTGCAAAGCATCAAGAGTGTTGTTGACTTAACCTCATACTGCCTCCGAGACCGGGGCAGGAATGTCGGATTCACATAAAGTTCCAGAAATCCAAACAAATGCAGGCCAGTAGGATATAGTTACAGGATAATAAATTGATGATATGTAAAGAAACACATCTGTTTCACATGAATACGCGCACACTTCTTTGGTTTCTTGCCCAAATCTATAACTCCAGGAAAGTCCCAGGTGATTCTGGTCGTGTCTGAAATCATTCACTCATTCTTTACAAGCTGATGCCTGTAAAAGAAGTTCTGTGTAGACAGCTGTCTGTGATCAAACTTTTAAACATCAGTCAGGTGATTCTCTGCTGCTGTCACACAGTTAAAACATAACAGCATCAGCCTAATAAACTGGCCAGTATTTTGGATATTAATGCAGATTTTCTCAGTTTCATAAACAGAAATAATTTGTCATTTTTTCTTCAGCACAGTGTGCGATGGTATCTTTTGTAGTAGTTGTATTTACACTATTTAGTAAAGCATTGTGGTATATTTTAAGTGCATGATAGGGAAAATGACACCACACACTTAGGCATAGCATATATATTCACTATCTATACACAATTCACTATATTTATATAAATGAAGCGAGAGAGATATAAAATTGTGAATGATGTCCGACACACCGTTTGCTTGCATGTTTTATAACTTGTAAACTGGGAGCACAGTTGGGATTTTTTTCTGAGTTACAGAGTGTGTGAAGGTTTGTGATAAGGTAATATGAAAAAACCACCACCTCTAAACTAGATAAGCAATCAGAGTGCATCCTGTACCAAGGCCAGCGACTCATTTATCAACTTTAAAGCATCAGAAATGCGTTTCTCTTCTGATCGTACTGCACCTAAGCACCAAGTTTCAGAAAATTCAGCCTGTTAGTTTTTGTACAGGCTAATCTTCCTTAGAGACAGCTTAAGCCATTTATCTGGCATCTGCAAAGCTACCAGCTAGATGGAAACGATGCATCTTAACTAGGATGCTGTTCTTGTCCTGCTGCCAGACGCGGTGCAGTTTTACTGTGGGACAAGAAACGAAATTAGCATATTATTCAAAATGTTGCTGTATGCTAAGTCGAATTTAAAAAAAACCTTCCATTTAACCACAGCAGGGTATATCTGCTGCACGGGTTGCCGAGATATTCAGCAGATATACTGAGTCCTTTGTGGAGCCCCAGGTATTGCTCAAGACAAATATCTGCCTGCTATCCTTACTGTTCAGTCTGAGCTGTTATGAAAGCATCACATCAAAATATCTGAGATGCATTCATCAGGAAGATTTAACATTTACGTGCAGATATTTCAGATCCTGGGCGACGTTTTATTTTGTGTACTTCAATTTTGAGTGCAGCGTACTTTCTCAAATGCGTTTTACTTTATAAAGATGAAAGGTTTCAGATCCAACGTGCATCATAAAGCCTCTTTTGGAGGGCACTTTTGCGCTTGGCAGGGTGAAAGGACACCGCCCTCCTTTGGATCGCAGCCTGTGCCTGCTGGAATAATAAAACTTTAGGTTCAGGCAATCACGGCTGACATAGGCTTTATGAAAGGATTTCACTTGCTGTCATTCATCCTCAGTCTGATGTTTTCTCTTTCATTACACATCTGAGTCGCTATTCACAAAGCCTCTCAGAACAGAAGTGTTGATCCGTGTGTGGGTAGGGGGAGATTTAATAAAATGTTCTTTCAGTTCTGGTAGATTCGCTCTTCTGTTAATCTACTATTCTCTGTAATTCCAAAGAATATAATAAAAAAAAAACACGAAATGATGTCTGCAGTGTCGCAGTGCACTAATACCTCTGATCATAACAGAAATACACTCTCACACGAAATATCCACACTACTGTTCACTGCAGTTTGTGACTCTCACATCAATTAAATTTAATTCACTCCAGTTCAAATCAGTGGCTTTTGTGATTGAATTTAGTCTCATCTCTGATTCATGACGGATAATTGGAGAACCTAATTGGAAACCACTTATCACTCCGTCACTCCGAGTGCAATATTTTACCACGCTAATATTGCCGGTAATCTTTTGGACAAACTGATCCCGGTTCGGCAGCACTTCGGCTCTGAGCTGCATTGTGAATTACTCAGAAATGCAGTGTACCCTTTTCTGCTTGAAATCTGTTTTGTAGTCAAACTTCTGACCTATCGCGAGCCTCCCAGCACCTGCGGATGTTTTTCATGTAAGAAAAGGTTTAAAAAATGTACGTATGAAAAAAATAATCATATAATGATTGTCTTTACTTTGAAATAAATGTACTTGATCTCAGAGGAGAGAAGTGGATATGCGTAAAAAACCTCACCTCCTTTGAATGAATGACTTTCATTGTCTGGACTTTTTACAATGTCACATTGAGCACCAAAAAACTAGTCTAGCTGTGCGTAGTATTTCTACTTACTCTGATATTATAGCCTATATCTGCTGTCCAAGTATACCTAAGAGTTAGTGTAACTGCAGCATGCCTACCAGTAGATTGCTTGTGGGACAGCAGACGTGACCTAATATTGATAATAATAATGTGAACTGCACTTTTCTGTACAGCCAGCCACCAGAGTTTACTGTGAACTCGTGGCAGTTGTTTCCCATGATCCTCCTTAACCTTAAAAAAAAAAAAAAACTTTCACTGCAGGGATTCAGCAGCGAGTGTGAGTTGAGGATGAATACCAGTGCTTTTTCACATGTGCTTTTATGCCATTTGTTCATCATAAAAATTGATTTTCCTTCAGAAGTGGATGTTTGTTGCATTTATTAACACCCAGTATGAAATAAATGATAAACGTGTGAAATATTAAAGAATTTTGCCTTTATTTGATTTAGTCTTTGAAATTTGTTTTTCTCATATTTAACTTTTCCATTCTGTTTTTGACAAAAATAAAATGGCATGCATCAAAATGAGATATTGCCTTTGATGCTGGTATTCTCCTTTAACATACAGCGTAATGTGCATAGACTGAAATTCGTAATTGTCAAGTTGATGTCTGTTTCAAATCTGAAATGCATGATCTGGCTCTAAGTGGCATTAAAATTTGTAAACCAGATGTTTAGTTTATGTGATCTGAATATTACATTGACACTGGGTGCACCTTGCATCATGCCTGGTCTGTTTAGTAAGTCTACCCGTGTGAGTTTAATCTCCTTGGCTTAAAAGGATCAGGTAGTCAGGGTGGTTCTTGAAGCTTAACTGGATCCTCCTTGTTGTTTTAGCCCATCAGAAGTATTGTCATTGTCAATATTACCATAGCTTTTTCTGCAAAAACACAAATCTAATGTTTTATTTAGGATTGTGTCTGAGTTTTTTTTGTTTTTTTTTTAACGTGCTGGGATCGTTTCAGTTTCTCTTTCAGTTGGATCAGGGCCGTGATCTTTTGTCTCAGTGGACTTTACACTAAAAAGCTAGAAGATGACTGTTTTTATTAGCTGATATGAAAGTGAAGTGTCTCTCTTTATGCTAGCAGTGAAACTCAGGTTAAATGGAGAAATGAATTGAATGATAGGCCTTTAATGTCTGATACAAAACAGACTTTAAGCAGGGTAACTTTTATAGGCTGCATTTTTGGAGTAAAATGTAAGAAATATGCAGGTTGTGCTGAGTTCTGACGGATTTTGTGAAGAAAAAACACTGAAACATAGAAATCTGTGTTAATATTGTGAGTCTAGGTCACAGGAAGTGAGACAAAACGATTCAAGGAGACATGATTGTACCTGTCTGAATGATACCAGGAATTCTGGTCCGATTGCTTTCCTCTTTTTTTTCTTTTCTGATGAACATCTTGGTTTTGTTTTAAAAAGAAATCAGGTCTTTCAGGTGTCACATTCAAAGCCGTGTAGTCATTGACTCTAACAATACTTCAGTGTACTGCCATAAACAAGCCTGGTTTGCTTGAAGGATACATCAGTGCTTATTTGTATTACCTTTGAGACCCTTTGGCATAATGGCACATACTTTTGTAAAGCTCCTCTCTTTTTCTGTAATGAATGAATAATTCTAATTAAATGAATTTTCAACCCAGAGCAAATCACAAGATTTATATTTTTGTCTCGCTGCTTTTTTAGGTACTCTTTCCATTTCCTTCATTCAACTCAAGTATTTTTCATTTGAACTTCAATAAAGGATTAGCACGCATTTCCAAAACGTATCAGGAAAGCCACATTATATATAAATGGTTTTAATCTGTAAGAGAAGGTAAGCACTTTCCCGAGAAAGCACAGAGCACATTTTGAATTCTTTAAGTTCACCTAAATATACCCAGAAGTAATAGGAAGTAGTGATGAAAGCACTCCAGTTGATTGTGCAGTGCTTGCCTGTAGGCATCGGTGCCGCTTAAGTCCTTTTGCATAATATTATCTCAGTGCTTTAGCGGTTGTAGTGCAGAGTTTTAAGAAACATTATTCCGAACCACAGATAATGACAAAAGGCAAAAACACACCAACAGGAATCATATTTTCTTATAAATATCATCACTGTATGGGTCTTCTCTAAATAAGCACAAATAATAAACAATTAAATGAGAATAAATGCTCCCTCTGACTCGCTCCTCCTGCTACATCAAATTAACAAAATTCACATTAACAGAATCACATAAAAACGACACAAATACAAATGAGGACTATTACCGTGCCTGGGGCTATTATTGACATCCTGCATTCGACAGTGTCTCTCTTGCTGTTACTTCCCCCTGATGTTTGTGTTTGTGTAGAATAATAGCGTTTAGCCATGACTGTGAGTTGACCTACGAAGACTCTTGGGTGTTTCTTTTCTCATCTTAAATCTGACTTTATGATGTGTGAGTGTAAATAAGATGACATCGGAAGGCTTGTGCAGGTTTTTCTGGGGACTTGGCACAAATGGTGTTTGAAGCATCTTGGAGAATTTCCTGCAGCTTTCTGTGGGTTTAGTTTGTTTCACTCTCTTCTGTCCATCTAATCCCAGATTGAGACACACGTGCAGGCACAGGGAAAACATGCAAACTCCACGCATCAACATCCCGACCGCCTGAGGCTGAAACCAGGAACCTTCTTGCTGTCAGGCAACACTGCACTGCGCTACCACTGTGTTTCACTTTAATGTTGTCTATACTTAAACTTATTTATGCTGCATAGAGTTACTGGATGTGTACAGCATAAATAAGTGTGCTGCAACTTTGAGGAAACCACTCTGTTGGATAAACTCAGTTCTGCTGTAATGAAAAGCCTTCTAGACTGAGTTTATAATTCCAATTTGATCAGACCACCAAACAAAGGCCTAAATGAACACATATTTTTCCAGAATATCTTAAAGACTACTCAACAACATGAGGTATACTTTCTTGTTCAGTTGTTCAGTTGTTCTCCTCATTTACAAAGAGATCCATTTATAAAACAACTGAGTGTAAAACGCATGAGTTTTACCACATTGATTGAATCTATTACATTACAGTTCACAGATCACAGGGGAAAATCACAAAACCTTCACATGTGGAGTTTTTGGAACGAAGTATTAGTATTTTATATTTTTATCATTTAAATAACTTGTTGAGCTCTGGAAATACTTTTAACTTTCTATGAGCTTCCACTCCTGTGTAGCAGGCAAATGGAAGCTCCACCACATGGGAAGCAGTTCATTTTATTAGAAAATTAGAGTAATTTCGGACTTCAATTCAATTTTCACACTTTGCAAAGCCAGCAGGCTGAACTGGATACGTCGGCAGGGCAGTTCTGGCAGGCCGTTGATATCCGCTGGGATGGCTGTGGCTCAGAGCGGGTCATCCAATAACAGGAAGGTTGGTGGTTTAATTGCTGGCTGCTCCAGTCTGCATGCCAAAGTATCTTTGGGCAAGATACTGAACCCTGAGTTGTGTTTATTGGAGTGTGGATGTTAGATATAGAGTTTAAACGTAGAAAAAAGTGCTTGTATTATTGTGCGTGTATATGGGTGAAAGAGAATTTGCAAACTGACGATGAGTCATCTCATAAACTGAAGCACTGCTCTTATTAATAACCTCTGGCTCTCTTCCACAGTGTGTTTTTTTATCCTGTCTTTCTCCCATCACCCCCAAATGGTCGAAGCAGGCGGCTGCCCCTCCCTGATCCTGGTTATTCCTGTTAAAAATGAGTTTTTCTTTGCCACTGTCATCAAGTGCTTGCTTAAAAGAGATGATTTAATTATTGGAGTTTTCTCTGCTATATTGTTGGGTCTTCACCTTACAATATAAAGCAGCTCGAAGTGACTGCTGTTGTGATCTGGCGCTATATAACTAAACTTTTATTGAGTTTATGTTATTGCCTGTACAAGCATACACAGTATATTGTTACAGAGCTCAGAGTTATTATACAGCTTTACTTATATTTAGTAATCAGATCTGTACCAAATTTGCAGTGCTGCACAGCATCAGCATCTACCGCACTAACAATATTTTCCTCGCTTTTTCTTAACTTCAGGTCCTGTTCACAGCTGTCTTTATGCTTTTAAATATATTACTTTGTTGTTTGACCTGTGTTTGAGTTTAACCCTTTTTTGTCTGTTGAACTTCTGTAAAATCTCTTTAAACTACTTTTACTGCTCTGTATGCGGCAGTTTGGCCTGTTGAGCTTGAGTAAAGTGGCTAGCCCAGCTGTGGCACTTGCCTCGGGCCTCCTGCTCCCGCTGAAGGCGCCCTGGCCCGCAGCCAATCGGGGCGGAGCAGGACGTGACGTCGCTTCTCGCGCAAGGAAGCTCCCGGAGTGGCGCGCCAAATTTCAAAGGACTTCCTCCTGGGAGGAAAGACGGCGAGAAGCCCAACCGAAGTCCGGCAAACAGCGGCGACAGCATACCGCAGAAAAATAAAGCTAAGCCGGTGTTTTATGGGTGAAATCCTCCTGCTTAGCCGTGGAGTGAGTTAATCTGCGTGGATCTGAGGATTTAAAGACATGAAGTCGGTGCGCAGCTTTGTCATTGTTGTAAGTGGCTGCTTTGACTTTCACTCTACCTACAAGGAACTAACGTCAGCTAGCTTCAGCCTGCTTCTGATCGGCAAACACTGCTTATCTTAAACCTCATTTTAACACCAGGCACTCAGGGCTTCGTCAAATGTGCGGATTAAACAAGAATGTATGGAATTTTTATTTGAAAAAATACGTTTTTTGGGTGAATTTGTTTCGGTTTGTGTGCTTTGCTTTGTGTGCTGATCCCGTGATTGTCAAGGAGTCTGCAGGCAGCTGATGCACGATGCAGCCACCTCTTAAAAAAAGAAAGTGCAGCTGACAGGGTTTTTTCTGCTCTGCTGTACAGTTAACACAAGTGTGATATCCCCTTACATCACCTGTGTGATGTGACAAAAGGGATTTTAAGCTTTTCTGTCCTCTCTAAGTGTCAGATAAGTTGTATTTCTCAGCTTTTTTTCCCCCTCCTTCAGACACTAAGTGGAGCAATTAAGAAGAAGCACTTTACATCTGAGTGACTTTTCTCTTGTTTTCTTTCAGATTAGACAGTCCCCAGCTGTTGCACCCTGTCAGGCTTCCCACCTGTGAGTCGGCTGATGTCAGTTGATGTCAGCAAGCCTGGGATTTTAATCTCCTCCACACACACACAAACGTGCAGAGATCAGGCCTCTGGTGACAGCTGCTCAAACCTGAAAAATATTAGTTTTCAAGCTAAAATTCGCACCTGTTACCAACAGGTTTACTTTTCCGGGGTTTAATGTTTGCGGCACATTAGCGCGCGCTCGGTCCACATCACAGCAGCTCTTTATTCTCGGGCCCACCGTCTTCTAGCCTCCACTCCACGGGGGATTTAGTCTGTTTAAACTGGGGCTCATAACAGAGTGCGGGAGCTCATTTCCACACTTCACCGGCTTATACGCTGCTCTATATGCTCATTACTTATTCATGTATGCACAGGAGGACACAAGAAGACATCAGCTTTCCATACTAATGCAAACACCTGTTGCTCAAAGCGGCTGCACCTGTCTGTAACCTTCACACTCTCTGCTTTCTGGTGCATGTCAGGAATATTTTATCGTCAAGTGTAGATTGCTGTTAGCTGTCAGTGCTCTTGGGTCGAACACAAATGGCTTCATTTTAGCTCCTCTTCACTAGCACAGATTTGTTCAAAAATGGATCGTTGCTTGCTCTAACTCAGGGCCTGTCACAGATCTGGGGTGGCCTCTGGGTGGGGCAGGTTGGGGGGGGTTTCGTGGTGGCAGACAATCGCAGGCTTCAGCCATGCTGGCTGGGGTGCAACCGTGCTTCCAGCTGCTTCGGATTGGGTCGTCAGCAAGCGACTCGGCGCGGGACCTGTACACCTTCAGGCCTGCGCAGAACCACTCGGTGTTCCGCCTGGGTCGAGCGGCGGAGCTGTGCGACGTCACGCTGGACTCGCCGTCTGTGTCCCGCATCCACGCCGAGCTTCAGGCCGAGAGGGAGACGGGCGAAGGAGACGAAGCTCAAGAGGAGGAAGGATGGAGGGTCCACATTAAGGACAGAAGCAGCCATGGTGAGACACGAGGGCTGAATCACACACACGCATACCCACACACACTATCACAGTCAACCTGAGATTCTCACACTGTCACACCCTCCCTCAGTCATTGTGCAAGAGGATGAGGTAAAAACACACCCGCTTACAGGAATAACAGCACTTCTACTGAGAAAGGAAGAAATGTTTTATTAAAGTCAGTTTAAAATGAGTGTGAAAACACATTTCAGTGAACTGACGTAAAAAACAGGCCTCAAAAAATGCTAAGAATACAGAAAAATGTCCTTTAGTTTGAGACTTATTCAAAGTTATCAATGCAGGCAGCAGACGAGGCTTCAGTGCGTCTACCGGACTCTCACTCAGCAGCCTTCAAAATGTGTTGCATATTTTCTTAATGCTGTCTCTGGAAATATAAAAATCAAACCTTCAGTCTGAAATCTGAACTGAAACTAAACTGAAAAAGAAATCCTAATTAACCCTCCCCTAAAGTTCTGTTGTGCACTCGAGCAGTGAAAACATTCTTCTTCTACCGACTGAATTATCTAAACAAAGTGAGCCATTACGCTCCTAAACACAGCCGTACGCGTGCAGGCAAAGACTCGCACGGATACACATGCATCACGAACAAAGAGCATCTCTGAAACCTCAACTTCAAAAACTTCTCTTATCTCTGCCCCCAGAACTTTTATTTTATCTGAACCATTACAGTTACAGAATTGTTTCAGCCCACCGAGAAGCATTTTCTCCTTCCTGTTTGATTTGTTTAAAAAACAAACAAACTCAAAGTGTGTTGGTGATAAGGAAGTAATTAAACTGTTCTCAGTTGTTCCTGATCTTTGACCCTGATTTTACTATCCATGTAAGTGTGAGCACAAGGCATGAAGTTAGCTTCAAATGGGTTGTGTACACGTTTTATTTGTAATTGTAAGCAAACCTCACAGTAAATTTGAATGCATGTATTTCTCTGGTCTGTAGTGCTGTAATGCCATCTGTTTTAGAGATGCTGGTTATTTCTGTGCTGTAACTGATCTAAATGGCAGTCCCACTGTTTGGTTTCAAAACACCAAAAAATTAGATAAAAGAACAAATCAGCAGCAACGTCTTCTTACACAAATCCTGACCTGGTTCCTCAAAAACATCCACAAACCTTGTTGTGAGCGGTTTCGTGTAGGAACTGTTTACTACTCGGTTACACCTGCTAGCGTATCATTCTGAAGAAGTAAATGTGCATTTAGCCGTGACGAGGGGCTCGTGCTAATGACAGCGTGACAGGGTGTAAACACTGACGGGGTTGCCCCTCAGCTGTGCTGTAATGTTGGCGCCATGGTTTGTTGTTGTAGTTTTTAGAAAGCAAATTGTCGTTATATAAAATTATTTAAAACAAGCTCACAATTTGTAGATTTATTTATTTATTTCTGAGTAACCGTGCATTCTTGAAAGAGACTTGGCTCCACTTTTGGTACCGCAAGACAAGTTGCCATCTGGTTCAGTTAAATTCAAGAGAAAGCAGGCATCTCTACAGCAAACATCAACCAGCAGAAGATAAAATATGCACATTTAATTTAGGGGGAAAGTGCCTCTTTACACCTTAAACAAAGCATAACGTGTATCAGCTTTGAGGTGCACCATCAGAGAGATGAACACAGTTCTTCAGACAGTTGCTCACACAGTGTGGTGGAGCGCAGTGTAAGACACCTGACCTGTGACTGTATGTTTCAACACCTGTTATAGGTGAACCTCAGAACAGTCCGGTGTTTGGAGGTGTTTCTCGATGCTGGATTTCTTCTTTAAGCATCGTTCGTTCAGTCGTCTGCTCTGGTCTATCTGAAGATCTAAGAATATGAACTAGAAGCATTTACCTCTAAAGGTCAGAGGTAAATGAGCATCCTTCTGCCTGGTCTTCTTCCTCCTAGTGCTTAAATATCTTGAGGAGCCTGACATTCTCTTCAGAATGTTTTCTTCTTCCTTGACGCATTTTTGCAAGTACGGCTCCCGGCAATCACCTCCGAGGCATACATGACCACACTGCAAGAACAGTTTTTACCACATTTGTCTTAAAGGCCAACCGGCATCACAAAGTGGTTTAATGCAGACTCTTTCCGGTTCAGCTCATTCTTGACATTTTACACATTTTACTATTTTTGAACAGGAGAGAGAAATTTCTAACTGAATTCATGTTTTTGTTGCCAAATTTGAGCTGAAACACAGAATCTCTCTGGGAAGTCAAAAATCAAACAAGCATAACATTCGACCAGTGAAACAAATTTATCTGTTCAGGAAAGCAATTAAATCTGTAATTTGGCATCTTAACTAAGAAATAATGATGCGTGTTACTTTTTTGTAAAGTAGCATATTTTAAAATTCATGGATAACAGTAACAGTGATGTTTTAGCATTGAAATGATGATTTTGATTAAAGAGTACTGCTGAATTGACCAGTACAGAAACATAAGGTGATTTTGGTAATTACCAATACTGTGGCATAAACCTTACACTGGGTGTAAATATGATAAATTTGTTAAGCACTGTTTATCTGTGCAGCTGGTTGTCAACTCAAATATCTAATGAACCAATCACATGGCAGCAATTCATTTAGTCACGTAGATGTGATCAAGTTGATCTGCTGAAGTTCAAGCTGAGCTTCGGGAGAAAGATGATTTAAGTGACTTTGATTGTCGGACATCAGAGGACACCAGACTGCTTCACAGGAAGGAAACAGTAGCTCAAATAACCATTTGATACAAGCAATGTACGCAGAAGAGCATCTCTGAATGTATAACAAATCAGGCCTTGAAGCAGATGGGCCGCAGCAGAAGACCACACCAGGTGCGACGCCGCTAAGATCAGGAAACTGAGGATACAGATCCCATGGGCTTACCAGAACTGCACAACTGAAGACACTAGAAAGGGAAAGGACGACTCCATCTTGACTTGTATCAGTCGTTGAGGCGGCTGATGGTGATGTAACGGTGTAGGGGATATACTTTGAGCTCCTTAGTACCGACCGAGAATTCCTTAAACACCACAGCCTATCTGAGTGTTGTTCCCGAACACGTCTATTCCTTTGACAGCAGTGTGCCCATCTTTTGATGGCTGCTTCCAGCAGGGTAATGCACCATCTCACAAAGCTCAAACTGGTTTCTTGAACACGACAATGACTTCACTTTACTTGAATGGCCTCCACAATCACCAGCTCACCTTTAGGATGTGGTGGAACTGGAAATTCACATTGATGTGCAGCAGCTGTGAGAAGCTGTAGTGTCAGTATTGACCAGTATGTCTGAGTAATGTTTCCAGCACCTTGTTGAATTTATAAGAAGGCAATTACTGGTATTAATGAGGTGTACCTAATAAAGTGGCCACTGAGTGTGTGTGTGTATAAATTTCTTCACACCATCCAGTGAGGTCGGAACACGTGATTCTATATTATTAACAGGATATATCTGATCAAAAGATTACCTTTGTTATTAAAATGTCAGAGTCTATGAATATCTGTGGCAGCGTTATCAGATGATGCCAACTGGTGTCACCAATGCAAAAATGCACGAGGCTGCTCTGTGCAGCCGAACGGGCCGCAGGCTCGCCATGTAAAAGAAGTGTTATGCTTAAGAATAGAGCTGACAGAAAATATTTGATTAATTGTTCAGTTTTCAGACGGAAAATAAATTAAATGTCAAGCGTTTCATAAATGGATTAATCAGCGATGTCAGTTTACAAGTAAACATGCCAAACATGTCTCCGTTCCACCTCTTTTCTACTTACAAATCACATTTGGTTTGATTAGAGCTGTTGGTCATACAAATTTAAAAAAAAAAGTTTTATAACATCCTGGTTGATTCTTTTAGCCCGGTAAAATAAAAGCTATAACTGTTGCGTATCCAAATAGTCGGAGCTGACACGAACAGATGGATGCATAGATTTTTGTCAGATGCCGTAATGCAGAAGCATCATCTCTTACTGGAAATGGACCGACTGTGTTTGCTGCAGAACCCCAAAAAGCCCATTCAGAGCCTGCAGGAAAGAAAAGAGCCATCGGCTTCAGCCTCAGTTGGAAATAAAAGGACAGCCTGATGGATGCAAAACTGTGCAAAAAGGGCACCACAAAAACAGGATTTTAAGACATTTGGTTTGAAACATAACAATACCTGCTGCCAGGTGCATTCTGCTGTGAATGAAGAAAATAACATGTCACGCGTCCACACGCCGGCTTTGAAAAGTATTCGCAGCGAGGAGGTCCATTTCATTCGGTCTCAACGGGTCGTTCACAGCTGAGAGTGTAAAATGAACCAGTAAACTAAAATTTCAGGAGAACAAATAAAAGCAAATGTACAAACACAAGAACCAAACAAAAAAAAAAAATTCAGGACACAAGCTGGAGTCTGAACCTCAGGTTACTAAGAGTCTTCAGTGCAGTCTGAAGTGGACAGGAAGATGCACGGAGTGAGGAAGGGGGAGATTAAGAGTGAAAGTTGGGTCTTCATTCAGTCGCTGTCCGACAGGCTCAGAATCTAAACTGCACCCTTACTGCCTAATTTTTCAAGTAATTTCACAGTCTGTTTCCCACATTTTTCATTTTTGCTATTAAAGTTACATTTTAGTATTCGCCCCGCATTTCTCATTTTGTGCTGTGCTGTCATGGCCGTTTGATTGCCTTGTAGCCTTCCAGCTCTTCAGTTCTGGGTCCATTTCGCAGACTGTTTTACATTTCTCCTAAATTCTGGAAGCTGTAAACACACAGTCACCGAATGACTTTATTTCAGGGCTCAGCTTGCATGATTTATTCTTTTTTGCCCCTGTCAGATTCATATATTAAAAAGCTCTGTGAAAATCTGGCCTCCGGTAACATCGGCCTTCAGTTGTAAGTTTCCCACTACTTTACATGCCAGCTGGACCTCCTAGAAACCTTTAAAACGTTTTATTTTGAGGGCAGATCTGTGCCCGACAGTGTGTAGTTTAACATTTCTACAAATCTTCTTGGTCTTGTGTTTCTAGGCACGTGGGTCAATGAAGTCCGCCTCCAACCGGGCATACAGTGGGAACTCTCAGATGGCGACACGCTGATCTTCGGAGGCCAGACTGCTCCAGGGAACCCGGAGTTCTACTTCCTCTTCCAGAAGGTTAAAGTTCGCCCGCTGGACTTCGATGCAATCACGCTTCCAAAGGTAAGTCAGTGGTTTGGAATCAACTATTTACATTCAGTATGAAGTCATGGTGGCACTTTTCCTAAAAAAAAATAAAGATATCGAATGTTTGAATTTCTCACTAAGTATGGGGTAAAGGATAAATCTGGAACTGTTCTTTCTGCTGCATGGATAAATGCACCATGTGACACTGCTGATGTCCGTATGTCAACGTTACACAGTTCAGACATTCCTGAAAATTATTTTTAGCAGTCTACATCGATTATACAGGAGGAGAAATTGACTCATTGGACTGGACAGCGAAAACTGTAGTGAAGTTCAACAGACAAGTTTAAACGGGGTCCTGTAAGTTTGTGTGCTTGCCCCGGTCCTCCTTTATGCTAAAAATACAGTAGATATTCCTAAAAGTTACATCTGAGTTTCTTATTTTCTTTATGCATGTAAGAATCACATTCTGTACCACCAGCAGCCTTCTTTGCTTGCAGGTTAACGTCCCCGAACGCAAAAGATCACGTGAGCCATGATGTAGTCTACCAAAGGAGGAGCATTAATGTAGCGGCTGTATGGGGAAAAAACTAATATTCCTCAGTTGCGATAAGGACATTAATTTTAGATGCTTGTCAGAGACTGTTATTATAGGTTTTTGATTTGGTCCCCCACAGCCCTGCTGCTCTAAATACTCAGTAGGAAACCAAATGTCTTTCAACAAATGCACTTTATGTCCTTCTGTTTGAGTAATTTGTTAGAAATCACAGTGACCATCTGCTCAAGAAGGGACTTTTTTTCCAAAGATGAAACCCTACATTTGTCAGTGGTTATTAAATCATTACCTTTGGTCTGAGTGCCACAGACAGGTGAGTCGATACAAAAACTAATGAAAAGGACTAACATGGCTTTTTCCACCACCTTTTTTTTTTTTTTTCATGTAATATGTTGACAGTAATGAAAATGTTGATGTCGACTTTACCCTGTAATTTCCATCCCACTCGTGCATCAAAGTGTGTGCAGGCATCGTTCATTAGGTGGTGTTGGGCGCTATTTGTATTCAGAATGCCAATAAAAATGTACCACAATGTCTGGTAAACAACAACAAGCCAACAAAAAAAAACCCCAAAGCATTTTATCTATGAAGACATGGAGGCATACTCTCACTAAATGAAATTTGAAGATTAAATCATGTGCAATCGTACTTTTCTACTCCAATTAAAAAAGTGCTGATGCATGAGGTTGATTTGCAGCAAGAGGCAGAAATAGATTTATTATCTCAAAGGTGCCATGACTTTTCTGGAAAGAAATACATCAGCCAGACAAATTAGACTCACACCTCTGGATATTGACATTTGGCCTGCGCTTCGTGAAGGTTTAAATGAAATATTTATATCTGGTTTCCTAGGCAGGAACCTTCTCGTCCGACTTGCAGAACAGGATTAGGACCAGCCTGGACCGCAAGGTAGCTGCCAACCTGGACCTTTCGAAGCTGTCCATCAACAGGGCCACGGTCATCCTCAACTCCATCGGCAGCCTGAGCAAGATGAAGGGCAGCGCCTGGACCTTTAAGAGGAGCCACAGCCACGAGGGAACAGTCTCTGACCCCGGCACCTCGACCTCGCCTCCTCTTGCCGTGGGCTTTTCCTCCCTGCTCCCGCCCTCCACTCCTCCGTCATTCACCTCCGCAGCATCATTGCCTCAGACGAAGGCCCTCCCGCAGACCTCCAGGAGCAGGAGGAAGTCCGCTCACACGGTGCTGCTGGAGGACGACAGCTCAGACGAGCCCAGAAGTCGAGGAGGTAAAGCACAGCGGCATGCTGCAGAATAACGCTGCTCACTTTCTGGAGCTTTTTGACAAGAAGCTGCAGATTTTTACCACGAAATTTGTTTTTGGTGGCTTTTAAAAAGGCTCTGTATTAGTTTATGAAGTTGCACCTGCTTTCTTTTCAAGGATTTTCCCTGCCAAAAAAAAAAGGAGGGAAAAGAAAAAATTAGTGCTGTGCTTAGTTTCTGTCTCCACTTATATTACCTTCCTCTCTCTCCGTTGACCTTAGTTTTGGCAGGAGTTGTGGAGGATGGACAGAGAGCGCGGGGGAAGAAGAGGCGGAGGCTCTACAAGTCTGAATCTGAAGGTTTCAGCTCGCCGCCGCCTCCTCAGCTGCAGCCCAAGACTCACAGCGACATCCGGAGGCCGCTGGAGGCCAAGCCCTTCCCCGTCGGTATCCGGACCATCGGCAGCTTCCACGGAGCCATGACAAACAGCAGACTCAACGAGCACCTCCTCCAGGCATCCTTCACAAGCAAACAAGAGGTGGAGAAGATGAACCGAGTCAAGACGGTGCTGCACGGAAACATCGCAGCCTTCCGCCAGCAGAAGCCTGCCCATTGCTCCCCGACCGCAGCGAGAGGGAGACGGAGGGCCAACAGCTCCCCCGTATTCTCCCCGCTGGTGGTGGGAGGGGAGAACTACAACCTGGCCTCGCCGTCAGTGAGGATCCGCACAGACGAGAGAGGCAGGGTGCAGTTCAACCGATTTCATCATCCAACAGGGTGAGTTTGGAAGGTTTTTCTAAAAAATCTGCCACAAAGCACGGCCTTATGATTTTCTGTCATATATGCAAACTATTACAATCTTGGAGCTTCATATTAAACAAGGCCTGAATCTCCCCTGTGAGGCACAAGGCCAGGATTCCAGCCCAAACCTAACCAAAGGACAGCCAGTGAGAAAACCCTGTCTCTCCCGCGGTTCTGACCTCGTTAAACTGTTTTCTGATGAGGTTATGGTCTGATGAGTCAGATCAAGTACAACATGATGCTAATTTAGTAAATTATGGACATCTCTGACATACCTTGCGTCTGTAACTTGAGCATGGAGTGTTTGTGAGACAGATCCACACCTCACACATCAAATGTGAAACGACTTGGCTTTAAGCTTCACAACGAGACCGTCGTTAGCACTGGCTACGTCTGTCTTTTATTTACAGTCTGTGGCTGAAGTACAAGATAATAAGAATTATTTTTAACAAACTGCTCTAGTAGAATCCAAAGGAAAAAGTAGAGCTGGAAATGAGTATTGTGGTTCCCTTTTAGAGGTTTAATGCAGGATATATAACAGAGCTGAAAGGCAACAGTTTAAAAAATTATATATTTTTTTTTTTTTTTGTGATGTCACCATCAGTCCTTCTCATTTCTTCCTGTTTATGTTTCCGCTCTCCTTGAAGTAAGAGGCGCGGCCGCCCCAGGAAACACCCCCTCCCCCCGCGGCCTTCCCTGCCCTCTCCATCCTCGTCGTCTTCATCCTCTACCTCCTCTGCCTCCTCCTCCTCCGGCTCCTCCTCTTCCTCCTCGGACGAGGACGAAGACGACGAGGAAGAGGAAGACGTGGTAGTTGGCACGGTGGAGCCGTGCGCGGCGCCGCGGTGCCGGCTGCCCCAGCAGGACACGGTGCAATGGATCCAGTGTGACGTGTGCGACGCCTGGTACCACATAGACTGTCTGCACGTCGACCGCAAGAAACTCCTGATGGACCCCAACGCTGACTTCCACTGCGGCTGTCGCTGACGGGAGGGAAGCCAAATTCAGGATGATTAAATGAAATCAAAAGCCTCACTTTGAACTTTAAAGCTGACACTTTTCCCCTCCTTAAACGCTTCTTTTCCTTCAGTCATAAAGTGGAAATTAAGATTTTTTCCTTTGAAGACGGGCTGCGACTTCATCTAATGACCGCTGAGCCGCTCTGCACGAACATGCCGCGCTTTTCTCGCGCCTCAAACGCGGCTGGTAATTCAGGGAAAGAATTTCTTTTGATATTTTTTACATCCTGATTTGACAAAGTTTGAGCATTTGTGACCCAACAGTAACACAGTTACTCCACGAACCTCGAGCCCACTCAGCCTCAGAGCTTAGGCTTTTGGAGACTCTAATGAAATGTCTCAGCTTGGATTTCATTATGGCTTTGACTGCCTGGAGAGGTGCAATCAGAGCAGGAAAACACAAAGTTTGAGCACATCCCCAGCGTGGCTGTGGCTATCCAGGGAGCGAACTGCATTCAGGAAAATTCAGGCCATTGCTGGACTCTATAAAAAGCTCTTCAACGTCCTAAATTTTGTTCCGCTGCCACCTTCACAATTTCAAAGCCATTAAAAAAATTTTGCTTGGTAATCAGACTTCATTAGAGATTTGAGTGCGGCTTTCGTGAGTGGTAGCTGCTGTGTAGAAGTAGATCTGTAATCATTCGACGTGAAATGCCAAGAAATGTGTCAGCAGACTTGTGTTGATGCTGCTGATGAGAAGTGCTCCTGGGAGGCTAATCAAATGTTTGAAGGCACTTCTGCAGCAGCTGCTGGTTTCTGGGAGGGATGTGTTTGTGACTGAGTGCAGGCTGGCAGTGTGGCTGCTGCTGCTGCTGAAGGCAGGACTCATTACCAGTGAAATGTCATGTCGTATAATCCGCTGATGTAACAGGAAAAAACAGACTCATAAAAATGATCTTGTCGCCTCTGACTGGTGGGATGATGATGATTTTTAGGGTCGTCTCTTCAGCTCTGCTTCCACCTTCAAGAGACTCTTCACACTACTGAACTCTGGGGCCAAAATGGGTGCTTCAGTCCTGGGTGAAAAGGGCTGAACCTGACTGAACTGTCTCTGAACAGCACAAATCTTCACTTCTGTGCTGCGTGTGAGTATGAAATCAAAGTGTGGAACGCCAAAATCTTTTCTCAAGCACCTTGCTTTTTATTTAATTCCAAATTTCTACATGTTCTGGCTCATCTGGAGTGGAAATGGCCTCTTTTTTTCCCACTCAAATCTGCTCCACTCCAGTCTTTATAATAGCTCCGTCTCTGTTCAGATGAGATATGATAGTGTTGTAATGAAAAGTCTGTGCTGGTGTTATATGTGTTTTTTTTTTTTCCCTTTTATTGTACCACGACGGGAGCACTGCAGTTCTCTAAGTGAGCTTAAAGTGGGAGAATATGTGGAAATTTTTATTTTTTGAGCAATAACATCAAAAACGGGGGGGAAAAAAAATCAAAAAAATACAGAAATATATATATTTTACATGCTAATGTCGATAAAGGTTGATGTGGTCTGTAACATTGATTGCTTGCAGTTCACTTGTCAGTTTCACTGGTGCTTGGATGCTGACACAGCCTCTCCTGCTGCTTTGCTGATTGTCAGAAATCCAGCAGATAGTTGAGGGAAAAATATATATATATAAAAAAATGTGTGCACTGATTTATCACTTCATTTTCAATTCAGTGGATTGAGTAAAAAAAAAAAAAGAAATCCAAGCATCTTAATGTATGCAAACTGTTTTTTAGTAGTTTGAGTATTTTTGTCCGTTTCCATGTTTAACAACATATCACAATAAAATGTGTTTCTGAAAGACCTGAGGTTTTTTCACGCTGCTGCAATAATACAATATTAGTTATATACAGATTAACAATATGACCTCGTGTGAAATTCAGGGTTTAAGGACCTGTTTGCTCCTGTTTAACAGTCTTAAAAAGAAAAGGTTTGTTCTTTCTCTCTGCTGATGTTCAGTCAGTTTTGCTTTCTGGGGTCTTAAATGGAGTTTGTTTGCAGTTTTATTCCCCCGTAAAGATGGAAGTGTCGCATTCTGTCTTTTGATATTTAAACGTCTGTTTACGCCTTCATGGCTTCTCTTAAATGTGTGCCATCTTCACCACATCACTCACTGCTGTTCGGCGTCGTGCTGCTCTGATAACGGCACCTTGGCTTGCACCTGTTTTTCACTTTCATGTGGCTCGCCAGACAGTTAGAGGTGCCTTTAAAAGGGTGCTTCTGTGACCCCCGCAGTCACAGCTGTTTTAAAATGAGCTGTCAGCGAGGGTGTGAAATTTTGTAATTGCTGAGAAGTTAAAACGGGCAGCGTGACACAGACTGTGAGAACCTCCTAACGAAACCTGTGATATGTGAAAACCCAGAAGAGGCCGTTTTTCAAGTTAAATTACTTAAATAGAGACTCAAAATGTGGCAACAATGAAAGTGTCGACTGAAGACGCTTTTAATCTTTCTCTTCTTCTTTGAAAGCAGCTCAAGGAAAAGGTGAATATTAAGCAGACACAATTCCCCCTCATAGCTTTTAAAATTAATTTATGACTGATGTGCAGTTGTATTGTAAATGTAACTAATTGCTGCCTTTACAGCGAAACCTTCCTGATGTAAGTTTGTTGCAAGTTTTGTGCAAAAATTGTATTTTTAGGTTTATGTTACAGAGACGGTCCATCCAAAAATCTGATGTTTCCTTTGCTTTGTAATGCTTTTTATACATCTAGACTGTTACGGTGCAAGTTTTCACAGAGAAGTCAGCTTTTAGAGACCTGTGCCTTCTCTTTAATATAATGGACCTAGATGGCCTTTGCCTTGCAGTGCTCACTGCAGCGAAAATTCAATTCGAAGAACTCCGCGTGAAATCATAAACCAGTTACTCTGGGGAAAAATCCACAGACGTTGTCACGAGCCGTTTCATGTAGGAACTTCTTTTCTCCTGCTGAACTACACAACACGGGGATACCTCTAATATTTACATCATGTCGAGCTATCTCGAGGTCGAGCCTTTTGTTGTGCATATTTATGTACAGTTGTGGTCAGCGCATGTAGTTTGGTAGGAAGAAAATAGTTCCTGTATGAAACTGCTCACAGGACAGAGTGTGGATTTATTTGAAGGAGCTGTAAAGGGACATTGGTGTATTTTGGTGCTTTGAGCACCTCAAGGTGAGTGCCATCTATTTCTATAACTGTATATTTGACAGAAGGCAGATATCTTCAATACTGCGCAGCTCAAAACAAAAATCATCTTGATGAATAACTAACACTACAGGCCAGAGGAGAGATGCTTAAACCTGATTTTGGTGTTCACCGTTCCTGAGGCTTCAGCTTGGATTCATCACATCTTTCAGATTAGCAGCAAAATGCTCTTATTCAGTTTCTGAGTGAAGTTTATATGAAAAACTAAAGGATGAAAGATGAATTCTTGATTTGACTGATTTGGGAATCCTTTTGGGAGGCATTTATAGACAAGCAGAATAAAAAGGGAATGGGAGATAACATCAAGTACAATTAGGAGCTGAGCTCTTTGCCACCGATGATATTTCAGCACAATCAAAATATGAGTTCTTTAAATATTCAGTGTTTACTTCCAACATTTTTTTTTTTTTTTGTTGGCGTCTCTTCAGTGGAACAACAATCGCCTTCATACATGTTTAATGTGAAAATAAAACTTCCCGCCTCGGTTTCTTGGCTTCTCTGGTGTAGCTGTGGTCAGGAAGCAAACTTCATCAAAGCCACGAGGGAGCCGCATAAGTGGCTGTTTAATAAATTAGCCTTGCATATGCTAAACACATCAGAATCGGGCCTTTACATTTTCCATTTGCGGTGCTTCGCAGATAAACACGTCGCTCGTATCGTCTTTCAAGGCTTTCGCAGATTAAATGAAGTTTGTAGCAGGCAGACTTTCTGATCATTACGCCGCTGTGGTCGCCTCATTGTGCTCAGCATTTCCTTCGTGCCATCTGCTAAAACTGCAGCACAATCAGGCACTGGCTTTTTTTTTTTCTTTTCTTTTCTTTAAATTGAGTTAACTTTTGACTGGACTCGGGAGGTAAAGCTCCATTACCAGCGAGTGCAGATGTACTTAATCAAAAGCATTGTTTTGCATTACACAAATTGGTTCGTATGAGAGCTTCACAGCCCTGTTTTACGCTTTTACTCTGCCTTCACTTTAATGATCACATTAAAATACGGAAACGGTTTGACTTTATTTGTTTTCTGTCGTTCTACAGAGTTAAACCATTTGTCATTATTCTCTGAGATGCCGTTGACATCAAATTTATCTGGGAAGAAATAAAGAAAATTCACAAAATAATGTTTGCATTGTCTGTTTTATCTTCACAGGCTCGACTTTTTTTTTTATTTTCCCAAAGAAATCTTTCCTCTTTCTTTTGGGAAGAAAGAGGCTGTGATCTGAAACACATTTGGTTTATTATAAATTCTTATGCATCCAGCTCAAGTCGTGACTGATGAAACATTGATATTAGGAATTTACATTTTGTTTTCCTCCGGTCTTTTGTGTTGTTAGAAGGAAAAAAGGAAAAACTTCTGATCTCAAGCAGAGATGTGAAATATGTGGTTATTATTTTCATTGTTGTTGTTTCCTCTGAAACAATAATAGAGGAGTGCGATTCAACACACAAAGGAAACATCCTCATAATTGAAGCCCATTATCTCACATATTTTAATTTTTTTGTTCCTTTGCTTCATAATGGATGGAGTCTTATCTGAGTTCCCCATGCATGAAGTTACATTTACTCACAGAATTACTGCTTACAGTGACGCCGGGTTGGTGGCTCAGATGAGATGAACGTGAAACGTGGGCAAGCATACGCACGGGTATTTAAATATTTGTGATGTACAGCAGAAGGATGCGGAGTGTTTGGCACCGTCACAGGAAGTAAGCTCTGGATTTGAACCTCCAGGTCCTCAGGCTTCCTCCCGCTGTTCAAAGACACGCCTGTTAGGTTATCGGTGAATCTGGGGAGGCTGGGGATCCATTTACTCCAAAACACCAAGGATAAGATAAAGGACAGTGCCGGGTCAACATGTATTATCAGTGCTCCGTATCGGTGATTGTCCACTGGATGGATTGTGACCCTTTTTCCCTAAAGAATATTCCCTCACACTTGATGATGCTGGAATGTCAAACTCAATTTACATCATAGGCCACGTGCAGACCACACTCCCCTCTCTGTCTGTGTAAATGCATTTAAGTAAACATTTAAACCCCAATATGTCTGAATATCAGAAACAGAAGTGCAATTTTAACACAATGTCTCAGTTTTTGTCCCAAATGTGTAAATTTACAGAAACGTCCTGATAACTCATTGCACCGACTTTTCTGTATTTGTAAAACATAGTTTTGGTTAATTTGCTTTTTTCCCAATTTTTTTTTTCAATTAAAAAGCTTCAAAATCTGTGCCCTCTTTGCCTGACTGATTCTGGCCTCAGGGCCTTATGTTTGACACCCACGGTGTAACGCATTGATTCTGCAACAGCCATGACCCACACAGACTCTCCAAAAAATATTTCACTTGCCCGCCTTTAGCTTTGAGGATTCGCTGTGGTATAGTTTCGACAACTTTATGCAATATCACAACTTTTATTTCTGTCCAAAGTTGCATTAATTTTTCACCAAGATCTGTTGATGATGGACGAGTCAGACGCCGTCCAAAGTCTTCTCCAGCACATCGCAAAGCTCCTCTCTGGAGTTAAGTTCTGGACTCTGTGGCGGCCAGTCCATGCGTGAAAATAATGTATCATCCTCCATGAACCACTCAGGGAAGGAAGAAAATCCATTGAAGCAAAAACCTGGTCATTTAGTAACATCACTGAACCCAGACCTCCAATCCAGTGGAAATGGGATTGGAGGCTTATTTAAATCGAGGTTGTGAATGTTGTTTTTTTTCCTCTTGTGAGGATTTTGTGATTAACAGCATTTCCATATATTCAGTG